>PVKA01010951.1:0-48872 GCA_004027165.1 Ctenomys sociabilis | reverse complement strand
TCCTCCCATGCCCATTAAAAATATCCCTAAGCCAGGCACAGAGGCACAAACCTCTAGTCCCTACTACGACGGAGACTAAAGAGAAGGATTGCATAAAGCAATCATTCAAGGCCAGCCTCGGTGACACCATGAGACCCCCATCTCAAAAAAGGAAAGAAAAGACTTCCACAAGATGATGCATGAGATTAATTTCCCTTTTAAATCCATTTTCCTTATTTTCTACAAAGAACATACATTGCAGCTCTGATGGGGAGAAATGCTGCTTTTAAAATGAAATTTAACAGGGACTGAAACAGCTCTCTAATATTCTTTTTCTCCCATATGCTAGCTTTTTTTTTTTTTTATGATTGACTTCCATGGTCCATTTCAGTTCCCTTTATGCAATCCTCAACTTGCTGGCTGTTGCCTGGTAACACTCATCTTTAATGAGGCCTTTATCTCTCTCTGCCCTTCAGTGACACTGCCTCACAGAGAAATCTAACAGAGACGACTCCACACCAGAGCAACAACAAAACTCTGAATGAGAGAAGGCATTACTTCCAACTTCCCAAAGCATTGCATTTAATAAATGTATTAGAAAGAATAACAGCTTCAGGTTCATGCCTCCTTGCTTTCTCCCTTACTCCCAGCTGTGCAAATCTCCCCCTCCGCTTCTCCCTCAATCCCTGCTGTCCTATGGTTCTGCCTGTTTCCCTGACGCAGCAGAAGATTCCGGGATGCCTACCAGCAGCCCCCTCCTCGCCCTGTCCTCGACTTGCTGGGAGGACCCAGATTTTATCTAAACGTCCACTCTTCACCAGCTTCAAGAACTGGGGGCTCCTAAGAAAAAAAATCACAATGAAGCTATGTGGGGTGCCTCAAATGGTCTGCCAGAGCTAGTTTGGGCATGGACACATGAGATCATTGTGGCCACCAGGACAAGACAGAAAGTGTGTTGGGCTTGGGGAGCACCTGAGAACGGCCGACATCAGTGTTCTGAAAAAGAAACCTAGGAACTAAAAATGATCTCCAGCTTCTGGTTTGTGAAAATGATGATCCCTAAGTTCCTGGGATGCACGTTGGAGTGACTGGAGCCAACTCACTGAGGATGTGAGCTGTGAGGTGAGCAGAATGTGGGGCCTGATGACTCCTGTGAGCGGCTGACCTGCTCAGCCCTAAACCGTCCCATCTCCCAAATGCTCATTATGTACAATCCTGAGTCTTCGTTGGCTTGGTTTTCGGGTACAAGCAGCCTAAATCTGAGCCAGGATCTCAATCTCGAGTGTATGCGTGTTATGAATCCCCTCATCACCCAGGCATAGTTCAGAGACCCATCTGGCAACATCTCCCTCAATCATCGTTTATACTTGCAATCCTGGTGAGATTAAAGCAGTGCCTCATGGGGCTGGGGAAATGGCTCCGTGGAATAAGCACTTCCCTGGCAAGCATGGGCCAGAGTTCAATCCTCAGTTCTGAAAAAAAAAAAAAAAAAAAAGCAATGCCTCAGTTTACACTCAGAAGTGTTCCCGCTTCATTTTATTTTATTTTTTGTCTTTTTGAGACAGAGTCTCACTATGCAGTTCAGGCTGGCCTCGAGCTCACTTTGTAGCTCAGGCTGGTCTCAAACTCACAACAATCCTCCTGCCTCAGCCTCCCAAGTGCTGGGATTACAGGCATGCGCCACCACGCCCGGCAGTGTTCCCGCTTCAGATGGTCATTATGTGGGTTGAATTGTGTCCTCCTGAATTCATTTATTGAAGTTCTAAACAACAGATTCTACAATATCTCAAGATATGGCCTTCTTCAGGGATAGACTCACTCCTATGCCCATGTAATTAGTCAGGATAAGGTCATATTGGAACAGGGTGAGCTCCAAATGAACAATATGACTAGTGTTCTTATAAAAAGAGGAAAGAATCCCAGCTACTTAGGAGACTGAGGCAGGATTGCAATTTCAAAGCCAGCCCAGGGAACTTAGCAAACAAAAAGGTTGGGGGATATAGCTTGGAGAAATTGAACCTGTCTCACAATATAAATACAAAATCAATTCCAGGTGTATTAAAAAATTAAATGGGAGAAAAACATTAAATGGGAGACACAAAGCTATGAAGTTTTAAACAGCTATTATAAAAATATCTCACAAGGTTGCACAAATAGCTTTTTAAAGAAGTCCTAAAAAGCATTAATCATTAAAGAAAACAGAGAAGCCGGGCGTGGTGGCGCATGCCTGTAATCCCAGCACTAGGGAGGCTGAGGCAGGAAGATTGTTGTGAGTTCGAGACCAGCCTGAGCTACAAAGTGAGCTTAAGGCCAGCCTGAACTGCACAGTGAGACCCTGTCTCAAAAAGACAAAAAAAAAAAAAAAAAAAAAAAAAAAAAAAAAAAAAGAAAAGAAAACAGTGATCACATTGCCTGAACTAAAATTAACTTTGTCCATCAAAGTATAGCAAGAAAAAGAAAGTAAAAGTGAACATTGAGGCTGGGGAGATAGCTCTGTAGTCTGAGTGCCTTCCTCACAAGCACAAGGACCTGGGTTCAATCCCTGGTACCACATGCCATGCTGGCCCATGCAGTGCTTGCCACTGAGACTGGACATGCCTATAATCCCAGCACTGGGAAGGCTGAGACAGGAGGAGCACTATGAGTCCGAGCTGTGTAGGGAGACCCTGTACTAAATAAATCTAAATAAAAAGGAAGTGAAAATTACAGAGAGGTGGATGATTCCACCAACATGTGTTATTATCAAGGACTGCCTGTCCAATTCTTCTATGGGCTTCAAACACATAAGAAGAAAACAGATGACCCAGTGGGGAGGTGGGGCAGAGAGCAGAACCAGCACTTTACAGAAGAGCCAGATCCAGACAGCCAAAGAGCTGTTCGAGCCCCTTAGACTTCTGCAAGCGCCCACTACAACTGCACCCAGATAGAATTATATAACCTCTAGACTGGCTCAAATCACAGTGAGGTTGAAAAAGATGTAGAGCAATGGGAACTCTTTTTTTTTTCTTTCTTTCTTTGTTGAGACATGGTCTTGCTCTGTAGCTCAGGTTGGCCTTGAACTCACTTTGTAGCCCAGGTTGGCCTTGAACTCAAAACAATCTTTCTTTCTCAGCCTCCTGGGACTACAAGCATGCACCACCATTCCTGACTGAGCGATGGGAACACTTACTACAGATAGGAAGGTAGATTGGCACAATGACTTTGAGAAATTGTTCAACATTATTTTTGGAAATTTGAACTCTATGTCATATGCCAGCACATGTGCTTCTAGGGACATCATTTAGAACAGTATTTCTAAACTTCAGCATGTGGCTGAATCTCCTGGAGGGCTCTGGGCCCTAATTGGAGCTTTTGGGTCAGGCAGTCTGTGGCAGGGCCTGCACGTGCATTTCTAGCAAGTCCCTTCACCATGGTGCTCACCTGTGGGCCACAGTTGTGGGCCTCCCCCTGGGGAGAAATGTGTGCATGTGTAGAAGGGCACAAGCACAACAGGTGATCAGAACTACGGCCTGGGCTTCAGTTTTAAAAGTGATTACAATAAACAGCCTCCTCAAAAGACTCTCTGGATTTGAACACACTCATTTCATCAGTTTTGCCACTTTCTGAGCACTTCTAGAAGGCCTTTCTCGTGACTGTGTCTAGTCACACTGTCATGGCTGCTTTCCTACCCGAATCAATTCAAAATGTTTCCCTTCCATGGTTATCTTGACCTTGAGGACATGCCAGAAGTCACATAGTGCCAGACCCCATGAATAAGGTGCTTGAGGACACACCATCAAATTTTTCCAAGTCTGCCTTTTCGTTGGATGGCGCTCCGCAGCAGCACTCATCATAGTTTTATTTTTTATATCAGATATTTATGAACACTGTGGAGAACTTCTTCTAAGAAACAAATTCAAGACAAAAATCTTCTAGCAGGTAACAAAATCCTACTTAAATTCCTCTCCATCAGAAAGACTTGCTTCCATAAAACAGTCCAACAGCTGGAAGCCGCAGTCTCCTCTCAGGATTAAAACAGTTGTGTGGCAGTCACTATTCTTTGTTCCATGCACACAATGAATGCAGTGATGTGGTCATAACTGAATCCAAGTAATTCAGTCCTGCAGCTTTCAAGAGCGGGTATGAAGTGTCACCAACGCCTAAGTGCACCTTAGGGCCCCTAGCTCCTGAGCAGGTCAGCAGTCACACTGTGAGCACTGGGAAGGAATCTTCAACTTCCTGTCATCTGTACTGTGGCTTCAACCCCAAGCAGAAGGATAGGGGGGCCTTTCTCCCAGAGGATCAGAGTATTTGTACAGCAAACTTAATAAACAGAGGAAACGCAGAGGAAAGAGCCACCAAGGAACAAAAGGATCTTCCCTATAGGGTGCCCTTTTTAAAAAAAAATACTACATTCAAGGGAAAATACTACATTTAAGAGTTACCTGGGGATCAAAGCATTTTGCAAACTGAGGCACACAAGCAAGGTCCTGGAGTGGCATTGACAAACAACCCTCTTTTCATTGTGTTTCTGAGCAGCATTTAGGTCCAGCATGAGAAAGCCAGAGTTGCAAGGTGCTCACTGAGACACAGTGCGAGGTGCAAGGTGCGGCACCCAGGCTTTGATCCCTTTCTGGCTCTTGTGGTCCCAAGGGAGCAAGTCCTGGCCACACTCCCTGACTTCCACTTCTCAGTTCCCAAATGAGGAAGTCAGGCTTTCTGGAAATGACAGGAATTAAGAGGGGAAACCGTAACAAAAATACTCTGTGTCAGGGTTGAGGAGATAGCTCAGTAGAATAAACGTTTGCCTGGCAAGTGCAACATCCTGAGTTCAATCCCCAGTACTGCAAAAAAGAAAAAAAAACTCCATATCCTAAGACTCACTCTTGATACCCCTCATCTTGCTGCCATCAACTGGACCTGTGGTCACACCTCAGAAAGACACTCAGGAAACAGGGCTTCCAGAACTGCTCCAAAAGATGCCCAGAACAATGGGATAAGTGTATTCAAACAATGAGGAGCGAGGAGCGTTTTGAGGGAGACTCATGGCAATGTGTCTTTCACTGTAACAAAATGTTTCTTAATTTAAATATTCATCCTATATTTCCATCATGCCTTGCACATGAACTGGCCACAATCCCAGCACTGGAGGCTGAGGCAGAAGCAAAAGTCAAGTCCTCTCTAAGGCTGCTAGAAATAAATCACTGTTTGAGGAAAATAGGAAGTGTGTCTTAAGGGAGGCCAGCAGAAGACCTGGCTTCTGGTTACAACTCCAATGACAGTCCTGTGATCTCAGGCAGTGTTGTGAAGTGGTTCATGGTTATAGTCTGGGGTTAAAAGGGCAGAACCACTAGGTGCTTCCCCAGTGCTGCTCTGACCTTTCTCCTAATGAGCAGAACGCAGATTTGCCCGGAGTTATCATGAGCTCAGCTACAGATCTGTATCTCTCAGCCTTCCTTGAAATCCAGCAGGACCACAGACTAAGATTAATATGTTGAAGCAGAAGACTGTAACTCTGAACCACTTCACAACCCTGCCTGAGGAGGATCACCCTCATCATGCAGCCCTCCCCACCCTACCAACCCAGTACTGAGGACTGGACTCAAGGCCTTTGCACTGCGCTATGTCCTCAGTCATCTTTCTACATTTTACTTTGTGACAGGGTCTCAGTAAGTCACTAAGTTGTCCAGTCTGAGCTTGACTTCTGCTTCTGCCTCAGCCTCCCAGTGCTGGGATCACAGGTGTGCGCCGCCACAACCAGCTCTTTGAGCAATTTGAACCATCAATGGCCAATCAAATTTTGCAGGTGAGAAGCTTGCGCAGCAAAACTCCCTATCTTTTGCTGGGCAGTTACTGAGAGAAAGTGGTCAGCAAGTGGGATTGTGGCTCAGCGTTCTTTCCATGTTTATTGTTAAGCTTGGCTCTTTCTGAGTGGGAATACGGGTTTTAAACTGTTAGTTTTCAGAATCTACTAAGCTGCACTAGCATTCTATTATGTAAGTACTTGTTTCTGTCCTTGGACAGTTACTATCCTTTTATCCTGGGTGTCTTTATTCTCGAAATCCTTCAGTACCCGAATTTCCTGTTATTGACTTAGTAGGAAAAATTCTTTGCTGGGGAGAGATTCAAATCCAATAAATCCATACTCTTGATTTTCACTTTCATTTCTACAACGGGCTGCCTTAGCTTCATGGTATTAATACATATAAAAAGGAGGGAGGGAAAAGATGTTATATAGATTTAATCTTTTTTTTTTTTTTGCTAAGTTAAACTTTATAAGACTGCTAGCTAGCATGTATATTTTCCCCTTTGAAGCATTAACAAGCTAAATCAAAGAGAAAAAACTGTGATCGGAGGGGATTGAACAGGTCTGCACGTTTCGCACACACGCTGGAGGGCTGCCCCACACCCCACCGTTCAAGGGGCTGCATATTTGCAAGGTACCAACGACGACGATGCAGGAGGCTGCAGCTCATCTGTTTTCAATTACCCTGGCTCTGTGTGTGTTTAGTACGCCCACGCTCTTTATAAATGGCTGAGCGTTGGGCTGGAGGCCAAGGCTTCTCAGATTCCATTTCCGTCTCTAAGACACAGGTTTCTTCATCTATGTGGGAAGCTGCATTGGCCTTTTGAAATGGAACACATTCCCGTGTATAACAGTTTGCTAACGTCCGCTTACATTTTCTCTCACTGCCTCCGTTTAATTTCTTCATTTCTGTCCGCAGCTCCGAAGGGTTCAACTTGGAGTCCTCCCCTCGGATCCCTATCTTTTTATTTAATTTAAGCTCTGATTATAATTTTAGGTAAAACCCTATGAAATGAACACCAATGAACCCCATCTAAGCACCCATTGCATCTGATTCAATCCCATAATAAGCAGCGCATTTGGAGTCCCGCTAATACACCGGGTGCTTCACTGAGGCTTTTCACACATGAACCTCATTTCATCTTGGGTTTCGGGGAAATTGAGGCATACAGGGACTGAAGCTACTTTCCCAGGGTCAGGCGATTAGTAAGAATCCGAGGAAGCGGCCCTAGAGCCTGTTCTTGTGCCCTTTATACCATGTGTATCAACTTCCCTAAGTCAAGGACAGAGCCAGATCTTCCATGCACGCTACAAAGCACTTCGTGGGAAAGCACTGCGCAAAAGCTTTTCGTTTATATAGTTTAGTGACTGCTCCTTCCGTTATGAATTTGCATCAATTAACAAAGAGTGGAGGGAACAAGGGGCTGAAGAGGGCTTTGGCATCAGACTGGCCCGGGTGGTGGACCTCAGCTCCGCGTTTCACCAGCAGCACGGTGAACCCATGGGCAGATAAAGCTGCCCCTCAAGAGCTCAGTTCAGCTGCCCGTGAAATCTGGCCTCTGCCGAGCTGCCTGGAGAATTAAATATCACACACTTGAGGCGCCTGGCACACAGGAAGCACTGGATACATGTGAACTCAAACTAAGACACAGCAAACTGCAAAAGAGTTGGCAATTAGAATGCAGGCTGCCTCTGTGGCCAGTCTGGTTGTTTTTTTACTATCAACTTTCTGTGAGCCTCTCTGAGCTCCTCCAAGTCTAAATGTTCACTTCCTTGGGTATAAAACCAGGACAGCAGGGGACTCTTGGACCACCTACAGGATGGGTGAGGAGGGGAAGCCAGCAGGTGCCACGGAAAAGGTGAAGGACTTGGAGGTGGACCCACACCTCACCCCCACCTGCCCACAGTCTGAGAGTCGTGAGATGTGGGGCTGTCCCTGGTCCCACCCAAGCCTCAGCCTCAAGGCTACAAACCCGTGATAAGCTTTCCCTCAGCTTAGCTGCTGCTCTGGGAGCAAAGCAGATTTTGTTTTGTCTTTCAGGCTGGTCTCAAACTCGAAGCAACCCTCTTGCCTCAGCTTTCTGAGGTCTGAGATTACAGCCTTGCAAACACCACACCTAGAAGAGCAGATTCTGAAAATAAAACAAAGCTGAAAATGATAAAGGTAAAGTAGTGTTACTAAAAAGCATACAGATATGCTCCTTAATATAGCTGCCGCAGGATATTTCCCAGAATATCAATTAGTATTTTCTTATACCATTTCTGTTTCTGAAAGTAGCTCAGTAAGCCTTTGTGTTCTCTTATCTTCTAGCCACTGTAAGCCTCAAAGGCCAAGTTATAAGTGAGGGAGTCATACTAGGACCTCCTGGAAGGAAACACTGCCCATTGGAGTAACTGTTAGCCACAGAAGAGAGGCCACACACCAGGATCAGGGAAGGATCCAGGCTGCAGGGTTCCAGGAAGGAGTGAACTGTACTCTCTCCACCCCTCCCCCACCTCTCTATAGTGGAAATTGAACCCAAGCCCTATGCACTGAGCTACATCCCCAGCTTTTTTTTTTTTTTTTTTTTTTTTTTTTTTGTATTTTAGGGAAGGGTCTACAGAGTATTCAGGGTCTCCCTACTAGATCAGACTCGTAGTGATCTGCCTGTTCACAGTCTCCCAAGTGCTAGGATTATAGGCACACACCACCATTCTCAGTCTCAATTGCTATCTCAGTGTGCGCATGGGCAGGGCCAGCACGGGAGGCCCGGGGATGGAACCCCTGGCCCCTGCACCTGCTTGCAGGTGCTTTAATCTGCTGAGCTATTTGGCCAGCCCTTCCCAGCCTTTTCTTGGATATTTTTAGATGGGGTCTCACTAAGTTGCAGAATTGCTGAGTGAGTTTGGACTTGTGATCCTCCTGCTTCAGCCTCCCAGAGTACTAAGATTACAGGAATGTGACACCACCCCAGCCCTACATCTTGCTCTCCTGAGGAACCTCAAGGAGGGAGCAGTCCCAGTGGTTGGGCTTCCAGAGCTGGCCTTCCCAGCCTTGCCAAATATTCCTGCCTCTGAGCTGAGCTGGGCCCTGAAGCCGAAGCCCAGTCTCAGGAAGCCTTTGGCCTGCAAGAAGGCCAAAGGACAATGTGGGCTAAGGGCTGCAGTCTCCTCCAGCACATTCCACACGCAGTGAGATACCACAGCGCAATGCTGGAAGAGAGAGGGGAAAGCCGCTAGCACCCAAACCCAGATTATACAATACTTCTTCATGCAAAGAATGATTTTGAAAAAGGTAACACCAGATGTCCTGCATTTCATATGACTGCTCTAAACTTATTGTCCTGTACCCACTGGACAGGTCATTTCTGAGCCCCTGCTATGAGCTTAGCTCTGTTCCAGGTGTTTAGGAAAGCACAGCAAACAGAACAGAGGACCTACTCTGATGAATTCTTTACACTTTTTACTTTTGCTAATTATTATAGAAACCAGAGAACGTTGGAATCATTTAGCTCTGGCAGAGAAGTCTGGACTTTGAATAAATAATATGGCTTCAAATAAGCAGGGAACTCCCTGGTAAGCTCTGATGGGACAAAAGCCTGCTCTGGCGCAGGGCCCTTCCTCAGTGAAGGGGTCCTGACAATGAGATGGATATGATAAAATAGCTGAAATGCAGCGCCTGGGGCAGAAATAACTCCTGAAATAAATGCTTGGCTCAAAGAATATGGGTTTTTATCTGAGTCAGGTCTGCAGTAGGCAAGGTAAGAGTCAATATGTCTTTTATTGGGAGGACCCTTTGCAGAGGATGAGCTGGCTGAATGTGGGGTCCTGGGACACTGGCAGATGCATAGCATGGGAAGCTGGCCCCTGGTCCCCATTAGAATCTGTGGCAGTCAGTCTCTGGTCTCAAGCGACAACTTACTCCTGGCTACCTCTCTCCCCTCCCTCCCTCCCTCCTTCCCTCCTCCTTTCCTCCTTCCCTTTTTCTCTCCCTCTCCCTTCCCTCTCTCACTCTTTTTCTCTCTCTCCCTCCCATTCCCTTCCATTCCTTTCCCCTCTCTTCCTTTCTTTCCCTTCCCTTCTCTTCCCTCCCTCCCTCCCTTCCACATGCTTTATTTCTTCCTTTCTTTTCTGGTCCTGAAGATGGAATGCAGGACCTTGCACCCCAGGCAAGAACCACTAACTACATCCCAGCGCTGGCCACTGTTCTGCCATTTTACAAACACTTGGCCACATGTCATTCAGGATTAAGAGGATGTTACCTACAACGAGTGCTCTGGGTCTACATTAAAAGACTCTTTACAATGAAGCCAACTGAAAAAGGAACTAAAATGTTTGAAAATGATGAAATTTTGTTTTGTTTTGTTTTTTTATAAGAAAGATATAACTCAAGACTATGCCTAAAAGTATGATTAAAACAAATTGGTTTAACTCACACTCTCAACTGATTTGAGTTCATACAAAATCTCAGCTGATGTTTTAAAGGTCTAAAGATATAATACTTACACCATTTGCCTCACCCACTTTAATGATGCCACCTAGTGGGTTTTAGTATATTCATACAAGTGTGAATTCACTCCTATAGTTCATTTGCATTACATTAAGAAACCCCTGCTCCTTTTTTTTGGTCTTTTTGAGACAGGGTCTCATTATGCAGTTCAAGCTGGCCTTAAGCTCACTTTGTAAGCTCAGGCTGGTCTCGAACTCACAACAATCCTCCTGCCTCAGCCTCCCGAGTGCTGGGATTACAGGCCTGTGCCACCACGCCCGGCTACCCTTCTCCTCTGTCATCTGCCCTCTTGAACCTTGTCACACTCAATCCCTGGCAAGTGCTCGTCCACTTTCCACCCTTCCAGCTTTGCCCATTCGTATCAAAGGAACTATACAATATGTAGCTTCTTTCCTGGAGGGTATTTTCCAGGTGCAGCCACGCTGTGTGTCAGCACCTTCTCTCTACTTATTGCCAAATAATATCCCTCTGACTTTGCTTACCTGGTCGTCCATTGGTGGGTGCTCAGGTTGTCTCTTTCTTTCCTCCAGTGCTGGGGTGGGAGCCGGGGCTTACACGTGCTGGATGAGTGCTCTACCACCAAGCTACTCTACCAGCCCTGCTTTTTCTTTTTCAAATTAAGTCAGGGTCTCACTAAGTTGGCCAAGCCAGCCTCGAGCACGCCATGCTCCTGCCTCAGCCTCCCCAGTGGCTGGGATAGTGGATGTGCTTCACCACATCTGGCTCATTTCCACTTTTTAGCTATGAAAAGGCCACTGTGAACATTCGTGGATGACTTCTGCGTGGCTCATTTGCTCACTTCTCATGAGTAGTTATTTACCCAGGAAGGAAATTGTGTGCTACTTCCTAGAATGAAACAAATGAATGAACTAACAATTCTTTTTTTCTGTTTTTGAAGAGCTTGGCTAGTAGTGTTATATGTGCTTCCGTTAAAAACAGTATTTACAAGGGCTGGCCAAATAGCTCAGCAGATTAAAGCACCTGCAAGTAGATGCAGGGGCCTGGAGTTTGAGCGATTGAGACTGAGTGTGGTGGCATGTGCCTGTAATCCAAGCTCTTGGGAGGCTGTAAACAGGCAGATCGCTAGGAGTCCAATCTAGTAATGAGACTCTGAACACCCTATAGGCCCTTTCCCTCCCCCCCCCAAAAAAGAATAGTATTTATAGCAATATTTTTTCCCCTCACAGCTGCAAGGGGCTGGGTGGTGGCTAGTTATTGAGAACCCTGTAATGTTGCCATGAAAAGTTGCCTTCTTTGACTTAATTAAAGTTTTGGAATTTTTTATTTGATTGATTGATTGATTGATTGCAGTACTACAATTGGGCCCAGGGTCTTTGCAGAGTTACAGTCCCAGCCCTTTTAATTTTTTTTAGTTTCAAACAGGGTCTCACTAAATTGCTAAATTGCCCAGACTGGGCTCAAAGTTGCAGTCATCCTACCTCAGCCTCCCAGAGCCCTGGAATTGCGACTTTGTGCCTACCATGCCCAGCTAAACAGATTTATTAAACAGAATCAAAGCTGTGCACACTCAGAAGAAAACCACAGCACCCTACAGTGAGCCCGGAAGTATGATTTATGACTCAGAAGGAGGAACAAGTTCCCTCTTTTCTTTGGGCTGTTGGAAAAGCTCAGAACTAAAACTGGGATCCTTCTCTACCAACCACTGAGATTTTACGGTTTGTTTTTGTGTTCTGACTGTATCCATGGATTAATCTGTTTTCTTTCATCATTTACTCATTTTCTAGTTTCCTCATTACTCTTATTTTGTTTATTTACAGGTATATATCAATAACTATATCTTTATAAATAGATAGGTAGATAGATATCTGAATAAGCAATCAGAAATACCCCATTGTGGGTTTTTTGTTTGTTTGTTTTAGCTCAGATGAACTTGGATAAAATCAGCTAAAGTCAGACTGTGGGAAACACTAATGAACAAATGACCCAGTTTCCTAAATCAATTGAAAGGGATGGGGGAGGGAAATGGGAAAGAAACAGACTAAAAGAGACTAAAAGAACCTTCACTCTTTGCTGTTGGGTATGTCAGATCTGCAACCAGTTGGGAAAAGTCTCGTAATTTCTTAAAAAGTTAAACATATACTTAGTATATAGAATTGCTGGAAGCTAGCAGGTCCAACCCTAGGCATCTACTTGAGAGAAGTGAAAACACGTGCCAAGGACTAGTCTGTGAGTGTTAGCAGCGGCAGGAACAGCAGCCTTTCTCATAAAATCCCAAACTGGAAGCAGCCCATCCATCCATCACAGTGAGTTCATTTCTTAAATTGTGGTATATTCACCCAATAAAGTACAATGAGCAATAAAAACCCATGAATTGCTGATATGTGCAACAACATGAAGGAACACCCAAGCCTAGGACCCACTGAAAGGAGCCGTGCTCGAATGGCCCTGGGTTGCATGGGCCGGTGGATGGGAAATTTGTAGAAATGGGAAAACCAGGGCATAGCAAGCAGATCAGCAGTCACTGAGGCTGAGCCAGGGACTGATGGCAAAAGGGATGAGGGAAACCTGGGGTTATGGAGATATTTGAACACTCAATTATGGTGGGGATCAGGCAAATGTGTAGAGCTGTTAGCAGCATCAAACTACACACTGGCAGTTTCAGAAGTCTGTGGTGCATGTTACAAACTTCACACATTCAAGTGTGTCTCTTGGAGGTCCCCAAAGGCTCATGTCTTGAAGATGTAGGGCTACTGAAGGTAGCAGGAAATTAAGACTTGGGACCAAAGGGGACGTCTTGTGTCCTGGCCCTTCTTCTTTCTCTTTCTTTCATTTCTGGGCTCTGAGGTGGGTGGCTTTGTCCAGCCATCTGATTTCTGCCAACTGACCATGGACTGAAAGCTCTGGAACTATGAGCCATGATAAACTTTCTGTCTATGTAAGTTGGTTATGTCAGGCCTTTTATTGCAGTTCTGGAAAGCTGACTAAGACACTAAGTAAATTATACATTGATCCAAGAAAAAAAAAAAATGAAGATTTAAACACTGGCCAGAAATTTGATCATGTTAAGGTATCACTAGGATTCTTTTAGGGGTAAAAATAGCATAGTGGTTATGTTTCCAAAATAAATTATTATCCTTTTAAGATACCCACTGAGTTCTATAATACCTGAGATTTGCTTCAAAATGGGAAGGCTGAAGCAGATCGTAATTCATGCAGCCTTGACTATGAACTGATGATTATTGGGGAGACTGGGAGATGGGTGATGGCTGTGTTACTTTACTATGTGCCTTCTTTTGTTTGTTTTAAGTGTATCCATAATTAGAGGTTTGAAAAGATGAGCTTGGGACTCTTCAAGCCAAGAGGAAGATAAATGAGCTGCCTGAGCCCTCCCCAGGTCTCTGACGACAGCTGGCTGGAATGAGGCGGTGCCGGCCCATTGTTTTGCCTGCTCAGCACTCCCTCCCCTCTCGGCTAACAGTAACCAGACATCCCTTTGAGGACTGGCCAGCCCACTGCGTGCGGTCCACCGCTAGCCTAGGCCTGGGCACAGAGCTTCCACAGAGCCAACCAGCCGCTCTCCCCTGGGGACTCTGATGCAAGAAATGGAAAACTTAGAGCTGATTAATGCCAGAGGGGCATCCTGAGGGACCCACCTTGGGATCCTGCTGCGGCACTCCCATGGCAGCCCTGGCTCCTACCCTTTTTGGAACATGGATCTTGATTCTCTGTTGCTCTTGAACTACCCAGTATTGGCCCAATAAATTCCCTTTCTGTTTAAGTTGGCTGGGGTTGGTTTCCGTGGCTCAAAACCAAAGCACCCCACAGCTATCAACTGTTTTGTTTTTCCTCTCATGTCTTCCTCTCCCTTCAGCTGATGCAGACACAAATGAGTGCAGAAGTCCTTAATCAATCAACCAGAAGTGAGAGCAGCTGGACATGGTGTCACTCAGCTCTAACCCTAGCACTCTGGGAGGCTGAGACAGGAAGATTGCAGGTCCCAGCCCAGACTGTGCAACTTAGAGACACTGTTTCAAAATATAACAAGAGGCTGAGGATGTAGTTCAATGTGAAGACTCTAGGTTCAGGATCCAGTATAAAACACACACACACACTTGCATGCACCCACACAGACACACATATACACACACCCAGCAAAGGCAAACAAATCAACACAAGCCCTGCTAAAGCATTAATCCAAAGCATCACTGAAATGAAAACATTTATCAGGTCAAGAAAGTTTCATTGTCCTATGCTATCAATGCTATTCAATAGAAATGTCACCAGAGTCACAACTACTAGCCACAGATGTCATTTTAAATTTTCTAGTAGCAGCACTAAAACAGTAAAGTGAGGGGCTGGGGAGATGGCTCAGTAGAATAAGCACTTCCCTGGCAAATGCTAGGGCCTGAGTTCAATCCCTGGTTCTGCAGGGGGGAATATAAAGTGAAACCGATGAGTTTTGTTTTAATAATTTATTTAACTGGATATATTCAAAATGTCAGGTCAAACTATAATCAATACAAGAACGACAAATGAGATTTTTGCATTCCTTTCTAAGTCTTTGAAATCCAGTGCACGTCACATTTGACACTCCCAGCTCGAGGCAGATGGAGCAGCTGCATCCAGTATTCAGTAGCTTTGTGGCCAGCAGCTCCCGGAGTGGAAGCAGGCCCTGAAGTGCCCCACCACATCGCTGCAGGCATCCACCTGGGTCGTAGCTTAGGCTTGTGTCCAGAAGTGCACAGGATTCCAGTTGCAAGGGGCTCCGCTGTCATGGATGAGTTTTGTCCACAGTGGGGACTCCTCCACCACAATGACAAGGACTGCAGAAGGCCAAGAATTCTGGAGTGGCCTTATGAAGGCCAAAGGTGGTCAGGTCCAAAGGTGCCTCTAGAAGAGGTGGCCTTGAGAGCCTAGAGAATTGAGCAGTGAGTTTTTTATTTTTATTTTTTTAAAGTCTTCACATGGTTTGTTAGATTTATTTATTTACTTACATATTTATTTGCACAAGGTACCTGGGGGATTGAACTCAGGACCCTGTGCTTGCCAGGCAGGCGCTAATTCTACTGAGCTATCTCCCAGGCCCTGAGCAGTGAGTTTAAAGTCATTCTAGAAGAAGCAGAAATAGGGTTGCTATACACCCAGTCACTCACGGTGAGCAACTTCTCGCTCCTAGCCTGGCATGAAAGCAGTCTAGAACTCTGGGCTCATATCCACACAGCAAGAAAACAAAAGAGCTGAACAGTCTGAAAATCAGTCACTCTTCTCAGATGTATGAGGTCACAGCACAAATCTCTGCCCCCAAATTGAAAGGGGAAAGGTGGTTGGGAAGATTCACAGTACCTAAAACAGAAGCCCATGGTGAAGCAAAAGTGGCAAAGGACAGTTCTAGAGGCCCTGTGTGGACCTGTCTGAGAGTTAAGAGTGCCAGAAACCAGTCCTGGGGGTCCCCACACTTTGCAGGGTTTTGCCTCCTGAATCCTTCCAAGTTCTCACAATAAAGGTCAGGAAAAAAATTACTATGCAGAGTCTGATTAACCAGAGATTCGCTGTGCCCAATTAATCTTCTCTGTGCCTCACTTATAGAATTGGGGTAACAGCCTTAACCCATTATGATTGCCATCCCCTGCAAGGAGGAGACACAGGGCCCCAACCAGACCCAATATCCCAACTGAGAAGCTTCTGGGGGGGAGGGGTATGGGCAGCTGCCCTTAAAGCCCATGTGCTCTGCCGCCCCATCATACTGGCTTCCTGTGCCATCTCCTTACTAGTACCCACAGTGCTGTGTGGCCCCGTCCCACAGGGACAGAGGCCAACCTGTGGATGAGACATAGCTGGCATCTCAGGCCTGGTCACAAAAGACCTGCAGTTCCTCTGTGCTGGCACGGAGTCCCTGCCCTGGGGTGAGCAGCTGCTGTGCTGTGAAGATGCACAAGCCAATTCACAGAGGAGGCCTGGCCTCCTGCTGGTGACAGCACCAGTTTCCTCGGTGTGTAAGGCACCACCTTGGAGGCTCGGCCAACTTCCAGAAGACAAGGACCTATTGCTGTTTTTCTGTTCAACCACAGATTGAACAGAGGCCTTTATAATGAGCTACATCTCCAGGTCTTTTTCATTTTATATTTTGAGATTGGGTTTTGCTAGGCATCTAAATTGTCCAGAGTGCACTCAAGTTTGCCATCCTCCTGCTTCAGCCTCCCGGAGTGGTGGGATTACGATCATCATGCACCACTATGCCCAGCCCTGGACAGCTTCTTGATCAATCTCATGATAGCCTGAACGAGACGCATCCAGAAACCCTCATTCAGGGTTTTCTGAACCCCTGACCCACAAGAACTGTAAAATAAGTGTTTAAGAATTTTAGAGTCATTTGTCTCAAAGCAGTAGACAAGCAACATACAACACTTCTCTTTTTCTAAGTCCCAATGGGAGCGTATTCTGACAAGAGTATTTTTCCCCCATTCTTTGGTTTGAACACATTTCCTGTGGTGTCAGAGTCAGACATATCTTTTCCTGAATTGATGTTTAAAAAATATGAGTTCTAAATAACAGTGGCTGTAGGAGAAAAACCCAAAAGTTTCTAGTCTGTTGGGAGTGGGCTGGAAACACTGCATTTATCTTAGTGTTTAGGCTTTGCTCTGGAATGGGTAAGAAGTGTTTACATACAGGATTTTCTCTGCAACACACACACATACACACACACACACACGCACACACACACACTTCAGGTTTCTGCATTCTGCAGTGATACAGAAGTGCAGCCCTTTTCACAGACAAAGCTGTCATCATGGCGTCATGTTAAATCCAAGGGTCTCAGTGAGAGGCAGGAAGCAGGAAGAGTCTGAGAAGGATGCGGAAGCAGCAGGATGTGACATCCAGTGCACAGGAAAAGGAAGACACTGCTGAGAAGACAGAAATGGTCTGAGCTCCCCAGTTATGGCCAAGTGTGGGTGAAGCCCAGGGTCTTCTGAGACCCTCGCGTATACAGGCTGCTTTTCCATTGTGAGGATTCTCTGCTCAGCCTTGTCTGCCTGCTTTCAGAACCAGCCCCTATGCCTGGGGTGGGGGGTGTCCAGAGACTCCTCCTTTGTGTCCCCATGACTGGATCCTGCTTCCTTGCATGTGGATGCTATGATCAAAAGGTGCAGTGAGTTTAAAAATTTTAAATACTTATTATAGTGAAATACACATTACCATGAATTCCTCCTCAAAGTAGTCCCCCTCAACTCAAACACATGCACCCACCAGGTGTGGCAGCTGTAAATGTAGTGAAGGTCCCAGGTTGAATCCCCAGTACCTAATTAGAAACATGTGTCCTTTGCTTCCTAGATACCTACTTATCTGTTATGCAAACACACACACACACACAGAGAGAGAGAGAGATGAATAGATACATAATAATTGGCTAAATGCCTGTTTCAGCCCAAAGGGCCAGGCAGGAAGGCAGGGAAGCTTCCTACCCTAGCAGGCCCTGCCCCTTCCTACACTCATAGCCACACACAGCAAACCTTCCCTGGGCCTCTCCAAGTCGTCATCTCACTTTTATTATACATGTCTTTTATTTATGTCTGTATGTTCTGCCAGTCTGTAAGCTTCACTGAGGTAGGGACCACTTCTAGTTTTTCATATTGAACAGTTACAAAATGAAGAAAATAAAATTTTAAGGGGACCTGGCTGACTCAGCTATCTATTAGAACTGAAGTTCTAAAGGGATTTAAATGATGCTCAAATGTCCCATTCCTTGTATTCAGCTAAGATCTGTGTGTCCGTGAGGGGAGTGCAATCCCTGGCAAATTTGTGGAAGGATTCCAAAGATCACAAGTTCAAATCACATCTGGGCAATCTAACAGACCCTAGAGTCAAAGCTAAAGATAAATAGAGCTGGACTTGGTGGTGCAGACCTCTAATGCCCACACTCTGGAAGGCTGAGGCAGGCAGGAAGGAGGATTATAAATGCAAGCCCACTCTGGGCAGCCTGGTGAATAAGTCAGGCCCTATCTTAAAAAAAAAAAAGAAGAAGAAGAAGAAGAAAAAGTCTGGGGATGCAGCTCAGTCCGAAGGGCTTGAATTCAATCCTCAATACCAACAAAATTAAATTAAAATATAACTAATTAATGAAAATTTTAAAAGGTTCAGGATGGAGCTTACTGTGAGGACTCTGAGTTCAATTACCAATACTGCCCAAAACAATGACAAAATAACCAAATAAATGGCCCGAGGTTGTAGCTCAGTGGTAGGGCATCCCTGATTCGATCCCCAGGACTGCCAAAATAAAACACACAATAAATAGTTTTAAAATAGAAAAGGACTCGGTGCGTTGCTAGGTGGCTATAGAGTGCTCCTAGGTTCCACTCTACTCTCCCACGCCCCGCACTGCCAAAATTAAACAGAAAACGAGTGGGGATGTAACTCAGTGGTTACAGCGCCCCTGAGTCCGATCTGTGGGATGGCAACAAAACAAAACAACCAAAAAAGGCTCAGAAGGGGACCCAGGCTAGGTCGCAGTGTCCTCGCCAGCACCGATCCCCTGGCACAGGAGGGAAACCGCCCCGGGCGCTAGAAAAGCACCAAGCTGGGGCTGGGTAACCGAGCCCGGGCTCGGGACGCCGCGCAGCTCACCGGCCCCGCCCCGCTCCCGGGGGACCCGGGACCCGGGCTCTCCGGGGGATCCCCGCAGCCCCACGCGGGAGGAGGCTGCGGGCGGCTCCGCTCCGCGAATCCGGCCCGGGTTTCCGCGCGCGCCGCCGCCCGCCCGCCCCGCTCCGCCCCGCGCCGCCGCCGGAGCTGCGCGAACATGGCCGAAGTCGGCGAGGACAGCGGCGCCCGCGCCCTCCTGGCGCTGCGCTCTGCGCCCTGCAGCCCCGCGCGGTGCGCCGCCACCCGTCCCGCCGCGTCCCCGCCGCCGCCGCCGCCGCCGCCGCCCCCGCCGGGGCCCGCCGCGTCCCCGCCGCCGCCCGTGCCCCCCGGGCCGCCGCCGCCGCCGCCGGGGACGCCGGGGACACAGGGCGCGATCGCGGGTGCGCCCCCCGCCCTGGTGGCCGCCGCGGCCGCGTCGGTGCGGCAGAGCCCCGGGCCGGCGCTAGCGCGTCTCGAGGGCCGCGAGTTCGAGTTCCTCATGCGGCAGCCCAGCGTCACCATCGGCCGCAACTCGTCGCAGGGCTCGGTGGACCTGAGCATGGGCCTGTCCAGCTTCATCTCGCGACGCCACCTGCAGCTCAGCTTCCAGGAGCCGCACTTCTACCTGCGCTGCCTCGGCAAGAACGGCGTCTTCGTGGACGGAGCCTTCCAGCGGCGCGGCGCCCCCGCCCTGCAGCTTCCCCCCCAGTGAGTGTGAGCCCTGCCTGGGACCCCGGGTCCCTCAACGTCGCCCCCGCCTAGCCTGTACTGTTGGAGTCACCCCCATCCTGCGTGGGATGAACCCCAGAGCCCTCCACCTTGATTCTGGCCAGCCTGAATCCCTAGGTCTTCCCCATCCTGCCTGGAATAAACCCCACGTCATCTGTAGCCTAGTCCCCACCCTTCTTGAACCGCCTGGTCACCTCCAACCCAGATCCTCCTGACCTAAACCCCCTACCCTGACCCAGCTGATCCTGCTCATCCTAACTCCACACCCTACTCCACCTGGCCTGTACTTCTTGTATCCCCAGGGCGAACCTTTGGGAATCTTGTCTTGTACTTGCTTAGCTAAATTTCCAGGTCACTCTCTGACCCCAGTCCCAGCAGGCCAGACATCTTGGGATAGCCTGACCTCATCCCACTGACCCACCCTTGCTCACAATCCCAACCTCACCTGACCATAACTTCCAGATACATCCCAGATCCTGATTCTCCACACCTCTGCCCAGCCCAGGCTGGGGGTTATCATACCTATAACCTCAAGAATTTGGCTTTAGCAGTCCTCTCTCCAGCTTGGACCAGTGGACCTGGAAGGTAGCATCAGGCCTGGGAGGATGTCACCTAGGAGGTGCAGGGTACTCTCTAGCCCTAAGTAGGTGTCCTTGGCTGGCAGTCTAGGTACTAGGTGTAGCTCTGGATATAGAGGCCTGGCCAGGAAGGGTCAGGTTGGGAGGGCACTGGCCCAGTGCATCCTGAGGACAGACACATCTGAGCCCCTGTAGGGCCCTTGGCCTGGCCTGGATGGTGCCCAGCCTGGCTGAGCAGCATCCCACCAATGGCTCCCTGCAGATCCCCTGCCTGGCCCTGTTCTGAACTGCTCTTCCCTCATTTGGCTCAGGACCTTAAGGTCTGCCTGTGCTTTGGGAGAAAGCCTGTTTAATTACTCACTTCCTCCAAAGCATTTTCTTTTTCTACTCCATAATTGCCTCTAGCCCTTCTGTAGTATTTGGGTTCCTTCATTGCAGCTTGCTTTCAAGAGTGTTTCATTGTGTCATTAGTTGCTTTTATGAGCACCTTGGGTTCTGGGAGTGTTTTCTGGGGTGCCCCCCAGGCCTTGTGTTTCTCTCTGTCGGCTCCTCTCCCCGGGTCTGGGCGTGCATGAGAGCCATAGCATTGGACCTTTTTCACCTCAGCAGTGACTCACTCCTGTTAGGGTGTGAGAAGGAAAGTGCACCCTCATGTTCCAAAACTGAAAGGTGTGTGCAGCTCAGGTTAGAACTTGGCCAGTAGCAGTAGTTCTGTCCCATGATGTCACTGCTCTGTTCAGGACATCAAATGTACCCTCAGCCCATCTCCCCATGAGGTAATGGCAGGCACAGCCTCCACTCACCTCCCACCCATAAGGCCTCTCTCTGCTCCTTTATGTAACTGCAAGTGCCCCCCACTCAGCCACACTCAGGGGTACCTGTCTAGGACCTGCCCACTTTATGAGGCTTTCTCTCACCAGAGGTTATCTCCACTCTCAGGGCAAGTTGCACCCACAGGGTTCTGATCATCTGAGCTGGCCAAGTCCTGAGTCTGTTATTTAAGAAATGTTGTTGGTGTACAGATGCCTTGGAATTTTTGCTCCAGGGAGCTAGTGCTCTTGGTGGGGTGCATTGCAGAGTGCTTGCCGAGCTGGCAGGGAGCGCTGGCCTGCCCATGGAGCTGGTACTGCAGATAGGCGCCCTGTGCTCAGCACGCTGTGTCTGCTGTCTTTATGTGACTTCAGCCTTACTGCTGAGCACAATTGGTGTCGGCAGAGATGTACTCTGCGTGTGGATGGGATATGAATGGGCAGAAGGAGCACCAGTGAGTGCATGTCTGAGTCTGTCCATACCAAAGCCATGTGCCGCTGGAAGTGTTGGAGCGTGTCCACAAGTTTGTGGCCTCAAATTCTTTGTTCTTGTAGGAAGCTCAAATCCAAGTAGTCATATGTGTAGGACAGGGGGCTGTGAACTTGTGTTTCAGGGTGAGATTGAACTTCTCGGGCTGATCCCATTGAAAATAACAAAGAAAATTTAGTGCATTCAGAGCAAGGAAATTGGATGCCTAGGTTTTTGTCATCCAGAGAGAGGAAATAATGACATATTTTAAATGATTTTAAAAAATGGCAATAATTAGTGGGGCTCTTCTCTCAGGTTTTGGTTCCCAGTTTTGCCATCGGTGTCCAAAGCTATGAGTTTCTTAGCTGCAGCTGAGAGACATGGAATGGTTGACTTGAATCTGTGTGGGTTCAGTGGCTTCAATTTCTGTGTTATATTGATCCCCATGAGGAGTCCTAGTGCAAACTGTTGTCAGCCACTCCTTCCTCACCCTGTGGACAGGTGACAGCCACGTGGGTAACATTTACACAACCATCACCCCCTGCAGCACCCACTCAGGGGGGAAACCAGCATTCACCCCCAGCTGTTGTTAGAAGTATCTCTTTCTAAATCCTCAATGTTTTTAATTATTGATAGGGAGAAAAACATATCTTAATTTAGCATCACAACTTGTGATACAGCCTAACACTGGTCTTGTGGCCACCATGCCTGATGGGGATGGAAGGAGTCTGCACTGGTTCTGACTGTCTTCCTGACATAGCTTGGTGGGTCAGAGGTAGCAGTGTTTCTCCTAGACCCTCAAGTCTCTGAGGCCGGGCAGATAATCTGCTACCTTTAGTTAGCCACAGTGCAGGAACTGGCTCTCACAGATGACAGTGGAGTTGTGCTTGTTGAACAAACAAGTTAACAACTAAATGAACTTGCAGCTTCCATAGGAGCAAAACAGTGACCTAGATTAGGATCAGTATCCTAAACTAACAGTGGTAACTTCTGGTTATACACAGTGTGTGTGTGTGTGTGTGTGTGTGTGTGTGTGTGTGTGTGTGTGGTTCTTGATGTTGCTGGATATGGAATTTGGATTGGGTAAGATGAGTAAACTTAAAGACCATCTTGTAGTCTTTCTCTGCTCTTCCTCCTTTTCTGCAGTCTTTTTCTCTAGTCCTTGGTAGGAAGTCTGCATTACTCAGATAGTTGCAACAAAATCAAGACTTCCTTTTGTTGCATCTTTGAGTGGTAAGATTTATGGGAATCTTTTTACTTTATAATTCACTCTGTTTTCGAAATTTTCTGTAGTGAGCCTGGTTACCTTTCTTGGTGATACTGAACATCAAAGCCAGGGCCCAGGCCTTTCCACTGAGTTACATCCCCCTAGTCTTTATTATTTTATTTCTGTATTTTGAATCTTGTTCTCTTGAGATACCCTTGCTGGGCCCAAACTTGGAATCCCCCTGCCTCATCCTCCTAATATGCTGCACTGATTATGTTTTTTGAAACAGGGTCTCACTGTGTAGTTTGGACTGGCCTTGCATTCACTATGTAGCCCAGGCAGTCCCTCCTGCCTCAGCCACCCTAGTGCTGGGATTACAGGCATGCGCCACTATGCCTGGCTCTACTTTCTTGTTTAAAAAAAACACTTTATTTTAAGCATAAAAATTGAGTAATGAATTTCTACATGCCTGTCACTCTGTGGCCACACCTTCCCCCCCCTTGCCCAGTTACACAGAAGCATGTCACAGATAGATGGGAATCCCTTTTAAAAGTGTAACCACAATATCATTATCACACCCAGAAATTAACAGTGAATTTTTCCTATCAGTGGTGCCCACCCCCTTCAGATTTCCCTTCCTGTCTCAGGTTTTCTTCTGTCTTGGCGTGCTTATTAGAAGCAGCCCTGGATTAGGTCCAAAAGCAGGCCTGGAGGGTGTGTCTCTTAACCTGGAGTTTCCATCTCACCCTGTTTTGTTCTCACTATAGTGTAGTCACTGGGGGGACAGGGCCATATGTCTTCTAGGAGTCCCCCGTGGCCTATAGATTGGAGACCTGCACGTCTGCTTACTCTGTCCCTCTCCCCTGTCCTCCTGTAAATTGGTTGTTGGGCCCAGAGATCTGATCAAACTCATTTGATGATGGAGGTGGCAGTGGGGATTTTTCAGCCAGAGCTGCCTCATAAGTGGCACTGCGCGAGTCCGTCAGGAGAAGAAGAAATTACCTGGTTGACTCCAGCTTTTTCATAGTTGTTGTTTGATCCCTGTACCTATTTTTTTTTTTTTTTTAACAGTTCAAGCTGGCCTTGAACTCGCTGTGCAGCCCAAGTTGACCTCTACCTCTGGCCAGCGCCTCCCCGGGGCTGGAGTTCCAGGTGTGTGCCATGCCTAGCTTTATCACCTGTCCATTTTGTGGTTCACTTTGGTTGCTGGCATCTGGTGCTTAGCTGTGCCAATGGACTCCATGTGCCACAGAGCAGGCTGAGAGATCACAGCTCCTGCCCTTGTGCCAGGATTAAAAAAAAAGTAACGGTGTGGTGATACTTGTTTGTAATCCAAGAACTCTGGGAAGCTGAGGCAGGAGGTATCCTAAATTCAAACCTGTTAGTGACTTGGTAAAGACCCTATCTCAAAATAAAAAAATAAAATAAAAGGGGCTGGGATTGAAGCTCAGGGCAGAGTTCTGGTTTCAACTCCAAGGACCAAAGGGAGAGAAAACAAGAAGCAAAAAGTAATTGTTGTAACCACCAAAGCATTTTACTACCTTGTTTTAGACCCAGTAAAAACATACAAAACATAGTTTCTGTTTCCTGGCTGTTATTTGTAAGTGCTGCATTGAAATGTTTCATCTTGGGTGGGCCAGGCTGGGCCCAGAGATGGCTCAGTAGAATAAGTGCTTCCCTGGCATGCACAAGGGCCTGAGTTCAATCCCTGGTTCTGCAAAATAAAATAAAATAGTTTTATCCTAGTGAGTTAATCATGTAACTAGTTAGCAGTTTGACATTATTTTGAAATTAACTGGAAAATAGCCTGAACCTAATGAAGACAGGAAGTTGGTCTGAATGCCCCCAGCCCAGTATATGGGGGTCTGTGAAAGCACTCCTCTCCCCTAGTGTCCCCCAGGCCCCGGGAAGCAGTGGGGTCCCAGCCCACTGGTCAGGAGCCCCAGGCATTTACATTGCTGTGCTCCTGTGGCCACAGCTCCCTCCTGTCCCGTGGAGGAACCTGGCCTCCCAGGAGAGAGTGGAAGTGGCTGCCCCGCCAGAGTCTGGCTGTCTCTGCCAGCTGGGAAGCCCCCTTCTAGGAGAGAGAGACATCAGGCCTGGCTCTGAACCCCACCCAGACCGCACTGGGGTAGGTCCGTCCAGGTGAGCGACCTACCGACCGAGGTCCCTGTGTGGTGTTGGATGGATGGTGAAGGCAGTGTGCTGGGTCCTGCGCTGCTCAGGAGAAGAGGCTTTGGTCCACCCCTGCTGTGTCTAGATAGTGTGCTCAGAATGGGAGGCGGGGCAGCTTCTTGGGCAAAAGCTTCATTTTCTTTCTGGTTTTTTGGCCATTATGCAGGGAGTGTGTTTGTTTGGTTAGTCTGTCATCCCTTTAAAAATTTACTTTACAAAGGTTTGTTCAGCTGGGCATGGTAGTGAGGATAATCCCAGCTGTCCAGAAGGCTGAGGCAGAAGGATCAAGTTTCTATGAGGCCCCAAGTACAATCCCCAGTCCCACCAAAAAAGAAAAAGAAAATGTGTGTTGTGTATATGTAAAGACTCACCACAATAAATGTAATCATTACATACTGGAAACATGTAATAAAAATAAATTTTAAAAAAGGTTTGTGCAAATATAGCAAAATTAGGTGCTGGTACACTGAACCTATGTTTGTTATTTTTGTTTTTATTTGTTTATTTTTTTATTGAACTGGGGATTGAACTCAGACCCTTATACTTGCCAGGCAAGTGCTTATTCTACTGCACTATCTCCCCAGCCCTTAAACCTATGTTAAAATTAGGGCCATGTTCTAGTATCTATAACACATTGAGCTGGGTTTGTCACCCATGTAACAAATAACATAAAATTTTAAAAAGCTATCTATGAGAAGTATTTTATTTATCACATAGGTTGTTTTGAACTGAATGTATAATTGCTATGTGGAAACCTTTTTCATATTGAGGGAAGAACAGAGTTTATAGGAGCTATAAGTATAGAAGACAGTAACTTTATGGGATTCGCATTTAATATTTTAGGAGAAGACACAGCTATGTTTTAAAATTATGTTTTGAATTGAAACTAAGGCATTGGATTTGGAGATACAGTAATTTACTATTTGTGTTTTTGCATCTTGTGAATATCAAGATAAACTTGCTAAATTAATGACAACTCCAATTGCAGCAGTGCCTCATTTCTGTAATTACCCTACATTTGGAGCATTTCATGTTAAAATGAGAGAATTATATAAAAGTGCTTTCACTTTGATTTCCTGGAAATCGGCCCTTGCATTGTGATTCGTTGGGAGATTTTGTAGTTAATTTTCTTTGCTACTATCCCATTTCAGAAATTTTTGGTTTCCTGGTAAAATGATGCTAGTTCATTAAAAAGAAAGTAAAACAGATTGTGTGTGTGTGTGTGTGTGTGTGTGTGTGTGGCTTGTGAACTTATAGAGAAACTGAGGCAGTGTGTTGTGGGAGTCTGGGACAGCCAGGAGCTGACACCTACCTACTTCTCTGTTTCTCAATATCAGCAGTGCTTTCCTGGGAAACTGACCAGGGTTTAGTGCTCACTTTGCTTGTCTTAGACATAACAATTCCAGCTGCGTGCAGATGTGTGGCCTTGTGTCCAAGGAGTGCTTTCTGGCAGACACAACGGCTCTGTAGACAGAAAGAAGAGGTGGACGTTTGTGTCTGCTCTGGTAGGGACCTCCTTAGCCCAGGATCTGCGCTGCACTTAGGCTTTTCTCAAAGGGCCCGGCCTGCCTTCCACAGCCCTCACAGAGGTCTTGCCTAGTTTTCCTCAGTACTGTGGGGCCCACCCTGTCCATGTTGCTGCCAAACTCAGAAACCTTCCCTAAAATACAAAGCAAAACAAAATACTGCCAAGTTTTTGTTTTGTTTTGTTTTTTTAATGTATTTAGTACAGGGTCTCACTACCCAGATTGCACTTGTAATGATCCTGTTTTTAGCCTCCCAAGCTCTGGGATTACAGGCACGCCACCACACCCAGTTTCGGTTGTTGTCTCAGGGATGGTATCTAGCATGGCATGCCAAGGATCAAGGATCGAACCCTGGTCCCTGGGTCTGCCTAAGCAGGCACTTTAATCCACTGCAAACCTGCAAACTCCCCAGGGCCCTCAGAGTTAATGCCAGTGTTGCCGAGGCTCCTTGGCCTGCCCCCTTAGGTGCCAGAAGGGTGTTCTCTCCCCAGCAGAATTGCCTTGGACCTGCTCTGTTCACACAGCAATTCATGGATGTTTTGGTCTCAGGGCCACAGGTATTTTATGAAGGATGTACCTGCTGAAATTTACCATGTGACAGATTAGATATTAAGTAGTCAAAAATGGCAATAGCTTTTTAATGGAAAAAAGTCCTGTATTTCTCAAAATGAAACAAAAATTTCAAATAAGGACATTTTCTTTCTAAGAAAAATTCTTCAGTGTGTGGTTTCACCGACAGTGGGGACTACTATGAGTGCTCCTTCTTTGGTCTGAGGTGTGTGAAGGGTGAGCTGATGGGGGCGTACAGCACTCCAGGGACTGCTCTCAGTCAGGGACATTTTGGTTTCTTAGGGACTGGAAGTAGTGTGGAATCTGTGCTTCAACTTCTGTCACAGCTACAAAACCCATTGCACTGCCCTGCACTGGGAGTGACTCTCCCATCCCATGGGGGTATCTGCGGTCCCATAAACTGTCAGTGAATACTGACTGCACCCTGAAGTCCCCATCCCCGAGTCTTATGGCTCTAAGAAGTGTCTGTCTCTCCCTTAGGTTCACTTGTAGTTAAATTGAGGTGGTGCGCACCTGTAATTCCAGCACTTGGGAGGTTGAGGACCTCCAGAAGTTCAAGGCCAGCCTGGACTACATCAGGAGACCCTGTCTCAAAACAAAAACAAAACTGCAAATCTCTGCAGATTAAAGTGCCTGCAGGCATAAAGTGCCTACAAGCAGATGCAGGGGTCAGGGGTTCTATCCCCAGGCCTGCCCTGCTGACCCCAACCCCAGCGCACACTGAGAGGGCAATTGAGACTGGGCATGGTGGCTTGCAACTGTAATCTCAGCTCTTGGGAGGCAGTAAACAGGTGGATCACTATGAGTCTGATCTAGTAGTGAGTCCCTGAGCACCCTGTAGGCCCTTCCCTAAAATACAAAGCAAAACAAAATACTGCCAAGTTTTTTTTGTTTTGTTTTGTTTTTTTAATGTATTTAGTACAGGGTCTCACTACCCAGATTGCACTTGTAGTGATCCTATTTTCAGCCTCCCAAGCTCTGGGATTGCAGGCACACCACCACACCCAGTTTCAGTTGCTGTCTCAGGGATGGTATCTAGCATGGCATGCCGAGGATCAAGGATCGAACCCTGGTCCCTGGGTCTGCCTAAGCAGGCACTTTAATCCACTGGGCTATCTAGTTGGCCCTTGCCAAGTCTTATGTGGGACCATACTTCAATATTCCTTCCTTTAAAATTTATTTTAAAGATTCCATGACACAGCATATTTTAAGTAGTTTTTTTTTTTTTAAAGCATAGTTTTAGCTTCATAGCTGAATATGTGTTTACAGAAATTTGTAGAAGTGCATAGCTCAGAGATTGACCTCATTTGCGTCTTGTAGCACAATTTGGATCCAGGAAGCTCAGGCCTTGGTTCTTTGTCTTGGCCTGGCCTGTAAGCAGGTGCCCCCCCCCAGCCCCCAGGTTCCCATGATGTCAGCCACACAGTGGAAGTGTGTGGGAACTGTGACAGTGCTTTGGGGTTTTAGTGAAACTTTTTCTAAACACACTTTCTAAAATTGCTACTTTTACTAAATTTTTTTTTTTTTTTTTAATTATTTTCCTTCCTAGTCAGGTCTGAATCTCTGAAGGGACTTTTCCTCTGAATACCTCCCAGCCCCCATTACATAGAGGATAAGACTACATTTTTTTTTTTTTTTTTTTTCTATTTTTAGGGAAGGGTCTACAGGGTGTTTAGGATCTCACTACTAGATCGGACTTGTAGTGATCCACCAGTTTACAGCCTCCCAAGAGCTGGGATTACAGGCATGTGCCACCATGCCCAGTCTCAATTGCCGTCTCAGTGTGCCCCAGGGTTGGGGCCCGGCAGGGCAGGCCCAGGGATGGAACCCCTGGCCCCTGCACCTGCTTGCAGGCACTTTATTCCGCTGAGCTGTTTCAAAGACTATGTTTGTATCTGTTCCAGAAAGGCTTTGTGGTCATACCACAGAGACTAAGGGTCCTTGCTGGGTTTTGCACACAGGCTCAGTTGTGGAGGTGGGGGGCCTTTAGCTTCGTTGCTGAAAAGCACTGCTGTAACTCACAAGTGTTCTGGGGCTTGGGGCAAGATTGGCAGCATCCAGGATTCAAAAAGTAACTTCGCAAGCCTGCCAAGCCCGCCATGGTGGTGCTCACCTGTAGTCCCTGTGCTCTGGCTGGGAGACTGAGGCAGGAAGATTGTATATTTAAGCCCATGCCAAGCAATTTAGCAAGACCTTGTCACAGATTAAAAAATAAGAGAGGCAAGGGATGTAGTATGAAGGCCTTGGTTCAAATCCCAGAACCACCAAATAGCAAAGTAACACCATGGCTTCTCTTCATGGTCTGTCCTTATCTATGTGCCTGTGATGGAGGAGCAGGTGAGCCACATCTGGAGGAGCACAGAGCCTTCCATCCTGCAACTGAACAGCTTGCTGAGAAACCGAGGCACCTCCCTCCTGCAGCTGGAGGGGTAAGGGTGGAGCGGTTCCTAAACTTAGGAGCTCCTTGGAGCCGCCTGTGGCTGATGGCAGGCTGATGGCAGGGTGACGGGGCTCGGAGGCCAGTGGAGGGGAGCTGCACAGGAAAGGGTGTCCCCTCTGCCCAGGCACACATCCGGCCTGCCTGGCAGGTAGGGCCCTGCTCTGGGAACAGTGACTCATCACAACTGGAGGAAAACATCTTCCCCCAGGAGCATCCAGCTCCCGCTGGCCGGATCAAGCCAGCCAGGGAGCACACGGGGCCACAGCCTGCAGGCCTGTGCTGCCACTCTCCACCCATCTGTGGCCATGCATGGGGGTGGACAGATTTTCTGGGCCCTGCCTGCCCCTAAGTCCTGTGGGGAGCCCTAGAGCTCCCCTAAGCGGCACCCATGGCCTAGTAGGACTGCCTAGCTGTTGAAATGCAGCTGATATGGCTGAGGAGCTGAGCTTTTTATTCTGTATTAGTTCTTTTGTTGTTCTTTGTAGTACTGGGGATTGAACGCAGAGTCTGTTCACTGAACTAGCTATGTACCAGCCCTTTTTTATTTTTTATTTTGAGACAGCATCTTAACTATGTTGCTAAACCACCCAGATTAGGCTCGAAATTGTGATCCTCCTCCTTTCCCCTCCCGGAGTGCTGGGGTAACAGCTATGCATCACCACTCCTGATCCATTTTAGTTATAAGTTAAATTGGAACAGTCTCTAGTGCCACTGTTCCCTGGGATCCTTAGAGCATTTGTAGACCTGCAGATCCCCAGATGCTGGGTGCTGCCACCACCTCGGTTACCTGGACCACTGAGAGTAAGGCAAGGTTTTCTCAGTACGGTAGGCGAGGCCAGTCCAGAGCACCAAGCCAACAGCTGTGCTGGAAGGTGTGAGAGACCGGTGCCGCCTGAGCGGCGCTCATGTGAGCCAGGTGTGTGGCCCAGCCTCTGGTCCTTGTGCACTGGGAGGCCGAGGCAGGAGAGTGAATGGTGGACAGCCCTCACAGTCCATTAGCTTGCACATCTCCTGTTTGCCCTCTTGCTTTGCTTCTCAAAGCCAGAGGACAGAGAAAACCTTCCAAGAGATGGTTCCTGTGGAGCACAGAGAAGCAGGCAGCGGCTGTTAAGGCAATATTCCAAAAACTGGGTGACCGTGCACCTTGTTTATCGTGATTACACGTGAGTCCAGCTCCAGGATATTTTCTTCACATTCTTACAGATGTTGAGATTGCTCTGTAGACCGGCAGCTGTGATGCCTCTCTTGCTGCTGTCCTGTTAGCCCTGGTCACATAGGCTGCACTTGATGGTGCAGGGGTAGGTGGTACTGAATGTGGCCTGCGAGGCCCCTAGGGAGAGGTCTGACACTCTCCGGACTGCCAACCACAGCTTGGCTCTGTAGGCTGGCAGGAGGTGATGGGGCAGGGCCTGGGGCAGTTGAGCCAGGCCTGGAGATGGTAGGTCTATCCCTCACTCCAGTGAGTCCAGAGCTCAGCCTGCAGCTGCTCCAGCGCAGGGCAGGGTACTCAGGAAAAGGGCCATAGCCTACCAACCATGTTTGTAAATAATGTCTTTTTGGAACCCCCTGAGCCCACCCTGTCTGCATTGCCTGGGCAGCTTGTGCTGTCCAACTCTGGGCAGGAGCAGAGCACACTGCTGGCTCAGGCTGCCCCTGGGGTCCAGCAGCGTCCCACTGTCTCGGGCTTCCTTTATACAGAACCCTACTTTTCTCATAATGTTTAATTTAGGTTTTTGGATATTTGTTTTGAGGAAATGAATGGATCTTTTTTCATTGTTTCTAAAGGGTCTGTATGGATGTGTGAATTTGGTGAATTTGGTAATTAGTCTATTCTTAGATTTTTGTATTTTGAAAAATACAATCTTCTAGCTTCCAAGAAAGTTGCTAGATTAAGGGCCAGCCAGATAGCTCAGCAGATTAAAGCACCTGCTTAGGCAGATGCAGAGACCCGATGCCAGCCCTGCTCCTGGGGCATGCTGAGACAGCAGCTGAGACTGGGCATGCATGCACCTGTAATCCCAGCCCTTAGGAGGCTGAAAATAGGATCACTACGAGTCCGAGCTGCGTAGTGAGACCCTATACTAAATATATGTGTATGGAAATTGCTAGATTAGTACCAACAACTCCTATAGTCCTTTTCTCAGATTTGCCTTTTTTTTTTTTTTTTTTGTCTTTTTTGAGACAGGATCTCACTGTGCAGTTCAGGTTGTAGCCCAAGCTGGCTTCTAACATTGAGAGATCTTCCTGTCTCAGCCTCTGAGTGCTGGGATTACAGGTGCACACCATCACACCAAGTTTAGATTTGCCCATTTTTAACACACTGCCACACTGATGTAAACGTTTTCTATTTGTGTGTTATTTATGAGTGAATTGTATGTATTGGCCCCTTTTTTTCCTTAATATTGCTGTATATATTTTGTCATTAAGGATGTTGTGTATAACCTGTCTTGTTATTAATTTGGGGAAATTTAAATTGGCAGGGTACTTGCTGGCATCCGACATACAGTCTAAATATCAATTTTGCCCTTTGTCCCAAGAACATTCTTTAGAGACGTTGTCCCAACAGAGAGCCCATCCAGGGATGACTGTTGTTGTCATGTTGTTGCCATGACCGTGACCATCTGGTCTCCTTGACCTGGAGAAGTTGTCAGCCTTTGTCTGTACTGACCTCAACCTTTTTAAAGAAAACAGGCTGAATATTTTGTAGCATGTCTCTCAATTTAGGTTTGTCTGATTTGATAAAATTCTGATTAGGATCAGGTTAAACATGTTTGGCTAAAATCTGAGAAGGGGGCTGCCTGCCACCCGAGGGTAGCTCCCATGACATAACTCCAGTGCCTGACTTTAGGTGTTGCCTGGCTTTCTCAAAGTCATCGTTTCTCCCTGTGGAACTACTGGACAAGAAGTTGGAGGGTAAGATACTTTGTATCAGTGTGGCCTGTATCAGTGTTGCATTTACCTTTTCTAGCAACAGTATTTCAATCAGGCCAAAACGGTTCCTGGAGTATAACCTTTATGTGCACATAATGGTTATTTTGTATCCTTTTTAAAACTTTTTGTCTCTCAGCTCTTTTTTATTGGCTCCTGAAATTGTTAGTACCGCTAAGTAACATTGAATGACCCCCCCCCCCCAACAAAAGCCTCCTTTCCCACTGCTAGCTGCAGAAGGAATGGGGAATGGGGGCCGTTTCAGAGCGAATTTAGTTTTGACTGCTTAAAAGCCTCTTCGTAGGCAGGCAGCATGATGGTGCACACTTGTGGTCTGGCCTCTCTGGGGCTGAGGAGGAGGACGGCTTGAGCCCCGGAATTGAAAACCAGCCTGGGTGCAAGCGAGATGCCATGGGGAGCAGGGGCACTGCCTTGGGTCTTCTCTGGCATCTGGTGGCAGTGGCTGCACTTGCACTTACCTGCTGCACTCTTCTGTGCCACGGCCACGCTTTCTTGTTTGCTGCTGCAGCCCCAGCACACACCAGCATGCTGGCACATAGCTGGGTCTTTGTCAGTACTTGCTGGCAGAATGAATGAACAGATAGGAGAGCTCTGACTGCAGAAAGGTGCTGGGAAGTGATTGGAGGTTAATTTGCTTAGCTTTTAAAAGATCTGGCTTAGGTGAGCTGGGCCCCCTTGCCCAGAGGCCTGACCTCTGAGGCATTTCTGAGGGAGTTCGGAGTTTGAATACATAGGTTAGTGTTCACCTCATTGTCTGGGTTCATGGTGTGTACCTAGTATCCCCATCCCACACCCACTGCTGTGTCTCTATCACCCCCATCATCTCCATCGCTGTGGCGCTGGTGGAGCTGAGGGCCTGGTCCATCCAGGATACAGAAGGCCTTTGTGTAGGTCTCAAGGCCTGCTCCAGGGATGGGGCATGTCCAGGTGCTCAGGAGGGGATCACAGAGAGGGGGGTCCTGCAGCCCCATCCAGCCCAGGCTGCTGGTTAGCTGAGGAGAGCCAGAGGTTAAGTCGCATTCCTGCTCCCCACCAGCTTGAAGCTTGTTATGATCAGGGCAGAATCACAGGGTTTGTTTCCTCCTGCTTTCCTGAGCTGTTTGCCCAGAGAATGGGAGTTCAAAGTACAGGAGACTTGAAAAGGCAAACTCAGGTTTCCCCTGAACTCACCAGAGTAACCTGGGAGGCAGAAGGAGGGTCCTGAGTTCTGGCCAGCAGGCTGCACCAGCTCTGTCCCTGAGGGGCCAGGGAGAAGGCAAGGTTGTGAGCTGGGAAAGCAGAGAATTGAGACCGTTTGAAAACAGAATGTGCACATCCTATTGTCTCCCTAGAGTGAGAAGCTGAAAGAGTGAGATCTAAGATATACAATAGATATTGTGAAATGGAAAGAAATTGTTCAAGAGAAAAGAGAAACTGGGATGAGGGAATGAAGAAAATAAAAAAATTACATATATAAAATAATTGGAATTTTTATACTACTAATTTTTCTTGGTTCACTGGGGAGAAGGGTTTGTGCTAATATTGTTTGGACAATTAGATGCCTATGTCTTGTACTCTGAGTAACTAATTTAAAGATAACATGAGCCAGGGAGATAGCTCAGCGGCATCCTTGCCTGACAAGAACAAGGTCCTGAGTTTGATCTCTGGCACCAAAAGCAAATAAATAAAGATAACAATATGCAATCAGTTAACCATTTTTACCATCCCATCATCTTGTTTTGAAATTTAGGGTTATTTTCCCCCTCTTAAAAACAAAACAAACAAACAAAAAAAAAACCACAGAGACACAAAGGTCATTAAACAAGCGCTGTGAGCCCAGCCAGCATGGATGTTGTGGTGCTTGTCTGCCTTTTGTCATCATTTTTAAGCCCTGCCACTCCCTTCTGCACTGGGTACTGAGCCTTTGATCTTCACTCTGAGCTGTACCCAGCCCTTTTCTTATTTGGGGGCAGGGTCTCACTAAGGTCTAACCCCCCTGCTCTCGTCCCCAAGTAGCTGGGATTACAATGTACACCACCACGCCCAGCTTTAAACCCCCTTTTTAAATAATTGTTTTAATGTATTTAGTACAGGGTCTCACTAAGTAGATCAGACTCATAGCGTTTCTCCTGTTTTCAGCCTCCCATGCACTGGGATTACAGGCCCACAGCAGCACTCCCAGTCCCAAGCCATTTTAGCATGCCCCAGGGATGGGCCTGGCACAGCACCTCAGGGTTCGTACCCGGCCACTGCGCTGTGCCTACGCAGGCACTTTAGTCTGCTGAGCTATATGACCAGCCCCCAAACCCTGCAGGTCAGCCGGGGTCCCTGGCTTCTTTTCTCTCATTCATTTCCTCTCTAGTGGCAGAGGCAGAGGGATGTCTAGGAACAATACCTTGTTTAGTTTTGTGTGGGTTTTTAATTTGCATAAGTTATGTCACACAGTCTTCATTGTTGTGCTGTTTACATTTCCCTCTTGTCTGGAGAGATTGCACCCCCAGTGCGCTGTCAGGCTGGGGAGCTGTGTCTTCACACCAGACCTGGAAGTCACCTGGTCTTGCATATTCTAGCACTTCGCACCTTCCCACACTCTGATGGTGGCTTTCAGTTCCTGGAGGCCACCATCTCCCTCCGGGATCAGATCCCATGCCACCCAGGCAGGCCTGTCTGGCCCATCAGGTTGGGCTCGGGCCCCTTCACCCTGTCCCAGGAGCTCACCTAGCTCACATGTCCTGAGCCCTCATTGGCGCCTCTGTGCCAGGCTGAGCATAGTATTTCTGAGGAGTGGAACTTGAGCTGGGATCTCCACCTCCAGCAGGAGCTGGTGACAAGGGGTGCCAGGGACCACGGTTGTGGTAGATGGCCAGAGGGGACAGTGAGGCTGCCTCAGTTGCCTGTTACAGGAAGGGAGAAGATGGGTGAGTCCACCTGGGCCATACTGTGAAGGCCCTGCAGGCATGAAAACCCGGAAGGCTGTGGCAGTGGAGGAGGCTCCTGACTGTATCCCTCTCCCCCAGGCTTGAAAGGTACCTGGCACATCTGGGGGGGGGGTGCAATAGTGACCCCTGGCTTAGTGACGTCAGTGGCTCCAAAGCCATGAGGAGAACCTGCATCTCCAGGACCAGTGGCTTCTAGCACAGGATGAGGGCAGCAGAGTCCCCCTCGGCTTCCATGGGTGTCCCTGGGTGCTAGACTCAGGCTGAGGTAGGCAGGTGACATGACTCTGGGTGTCTGGGAGACATGGGTGGGTTTGATTGGTTATATACTTGGGGATAGAACAGAGCCACAAATTGTTTTCATTGTCTGTAGCAAAATGAGAAGCTTAAATATTGAAACCAGACCATGTTGGGAAACCTCCAGGCAGGGGATGATGTCCCACAAATTCAGGAAGCCATGTAGACAATGGGATGTCCCTCTGGAGCTCAGGGAGCAGTTTTGCCACAGGGTTTGGAATTTAGTGACCATCTGAAAAATGGAGATGGAGTCTCAGCCTGCAGGGAGCTTCGTGGGGTGCCAGAACCAGGGCTTGCTTGAGCACATCACAGTGTTCGCCCACAAGGAGCAAGGTCCCCACCAGTGTACACAGGAAAAACAGTAGGAAAAGGCCCGTTTGTGTGTACCTGTGCCTAGAAAGTCACCTGCCTCTTGCTTTATACTCACAAGTGATTCCTGCAGTTCCCAGCCAGCTTCAGGCTCAGTGGATAGTGGACTTGGGAGGATCCCTGAGCCAGGCTGTTTCAGAGACAGAGAGGTCAAGAAGCAGGAAGCCCAGGTGCTGTGTGGGGCTCCCTGCTCCTCTGTGGGTTGAGCACAGCCTCTGTGTGGAGCTGCCAAGGGCTTTCCTGGATCAGTCTAGGCTGAGGGTGGACTATGTGCCTCTAGCAGGACTGGGGAAGGCAGAGCTAGCCCTGCTCTGGCTGCACAGTGACAGGGTTTGTGTCATGAGAAACAAAACCAGACAGGTGGCACTGTGCCAGGGCTGACCTTGGCCTTGCAACAGTGGCAGGTGGCCACCACCTTCTAAGAGAAGGCAGACTAGATTCTGGGTCTGTCCGACCCGGGTATGCAAAGGCTGGTGGGACTCTGGGCTGTAGCTGCTGCCCCTGGCACTGTCTGCCTCACAGAATGGGGGTGCATGCCTATAATCCCAGCACTCCTGGAGGCTGAGGCAGGAGGATCGAGTTCCAACCCAGCCTGTGCAGTTTAGTGACTTAGCAAAACCCTGTCTCAACAAAGAATAAAAAGTGCTGTGAATGTGCTCAGCCAAAAGGCCTTGGGTTCAATCCCCAGGGCTTCCAACAAAGAAAGAAGTGTGAGCCCTTGTTAGTGTCTCTGAGAGTGGGAGACAAAACAGAAGGGGAGGAAGTTAGAACTGGACTCTGGGGCGCCTACTGGGGTGGGACCTGAGTGGGGGCTGCTCTGTGTTGACTGCATCCTCCTAGGGGCTCAGGACGCCCTCTGTCTGGCCATGGTTCATCTGGATGGCCACCCTGGTGCTCACAGCTCTCTTGCTCCCTGAAGGGCCTTGGGGAAGGCCTGGACAGCTGTCCCTGCCTCTCTCTGGTACTTTGGGCCTCCCCCAAGGATTGCTTGCACTTACCAGGATTGAGGGAGATCAGCCTAGCTTATGTAACCCTTCTGAGACGATTGCTTTGTTTTGTTTAAGTGCCATTGAGATCCGAGATGCTGGTGGTCAGAGGCTGCTGTACCACAAGCTGGGGTGGGGGTGGCACAGGGATGGACAGGGTGACCAGGAAGAGAGGGAACTGTTTCTGGGATCTGTGACAGTGAGCAGCCAGAGCCTCAGCATAACCTCTCTATTTTCTGTCCATGGCCTCTGGCCCCCCATCGCAGTATGCAGAGAAGCTGTCTGTCCCAAATGGTCTCCTGTCATTGCTAAAAATACCCATAAAGTGCACCATTTCCAGACACGCAGTTCATGGGCACTGTGTGCAGCCACAGACACAGTCTGCTCTGAGCTCTTCCTTTCCCCAGACCCTAGCTCCCACCCCTGCTGGACCCTTCTTCTTCCTCCTCCTTTTCCCATTACAGCCAGCCCTGGCCAACCAACATGTCCATTTAAGTTTTGGTTGTTTTGTGTTGCATTGTTTTTGCAGTCCTAGGAATTGAGCCCAGGGCCTGTCCAGGGTCTCCTTAAGTCACTAAGTTGCCCAGGCTAGGCTAGAGTTTGGAATTGTTCTGCCTCAGCCTCCCAGCGTGTTGGTAACACAGGGACACAGGAATGCACCATCCTGCCCCAGCTCTTCTGTTTTTGTTTTGTTGTAAACATCTATACCACTTTCTCCAAACTGCTTATTTGCATTGTTTGCAAATGCTGGAGATCAGAATCCTGGTAGGGAAAGGACTTTAAAATCCTTTTAAAAGCACACCTCAGGGGCCGGGTAGATGGCTCAATGGAATAAGCCCTTCCCTGGCAAGCACAAGGGCCTGAGTTCAGTCTTCAGTTCCGACCCCCTCCCCCCAAAAAAAAGCACACCTCTTGGGCTGGCAAGATAGCTCAGGGTCTAAAGCACCTGCTTAGGCAAGCTGAGGCAAGTGTGCAGGGACCACGGTTCAATCCCCAACCCCGCATGCCATGCCAAACCCATCCCCAGGGTGGACTGAGCTGACCAAAAAAAAGCACATCTTTTAAGTGAGCAAGGAGGTAAAAGTTCCTGGAGGTGAAGGTTCCCAGCTCCTCCTCGAGCCCCTGCTGCATCTGTAGTTCTGGCTCCCAGAAAGCCCCTCTTCACTTCTCCCAGCACAGTGGAAACCCAGTGTCCACTTCAGTGGATTTTTGTGGTTTCCTCAGAATCGTATTCCTAGTGGAAAATGTCAGAGATCAACACACCCCGCAGCCAAGATGCTTCCCAGCAGCTGCACCTCCTAGGGCCAGGGTCTTTCTCCCCTCGTAGTATTAGTGACCTGGACCCCAGAGGTCTCTGCTCATCCCTTGCCTGGGTTTGGTGCCCTCGGTTCTTTTTGTCCCCTTCTGGATAGTGGCGTCTGGTTGGCTCACACCGTGCTTGCATGCTGTGACAAAAGTCCCTCAGCTGCTGATTGAATTTTACTGTCCTTTCTGCTCAAAAATGAAAGCTGACACCCACAGGTTCCTGCCTCTCCACGTAGGAGACCCTGCACACAAATGCGAGTCAGGGCACCTGGCCAACCTCAGGGATACCAGGACTCCTCCCATTTTGTGTGAGGGCCCTGGTGCCGTAGGCGCAGGCGCTCAGGGAAGAGTGGGGTGGGCCGTGCTGTGCAGTGGGCACTGGTGAACCATGCGGCTGGCTCAGTTTTTATTTCAGTGAAAACTGTGCTGATGAATAGGCCATCGGGGATAAATTGGTGGGACTGGGGATACAATTTACATAACAATTAAACCAGTTTAGTGTATCCTGTAACATGCTGAAACCTGGCTTTTTCCCTGAGCAATTATTCAGGGTTATTAATGTGTTTTATGACCCAGTTTCCCCAGATGGGTAATTTCTCCTTCGTACCATTAAAGTCTGTTTAGAGACAGGTATCTGAGGCAGCAGTAGGTACTGGGGAGCCAGCTGCAGACTGGAGTGTGCTTCTTGCCTGCTACGATGTCCCCTGTTGATCGGTAACATCCTGTTCTGTTTTGTTGTGCTGGGGTTGAACCTGGGCCCTTGGCACTACCCTCTTCTCCCCCCTTTGAGACAGGATCATAATAAGTTGCTGTTGCCCAGGCTGGGCTCCAATTTGGGATCCTCCTGCCTCCGCCTCCCAGACTGGTAGGCTCAGAAGTGTGCGCCACCTTACCTGGGTCTGTTGTGATTTGTGTGCATTGGATTAGGCCTTGCCACTAACTGTTTCTCACGTGTTCTTGAGTCATCCTGCCAGCCAGATCCGTGGGCTTCCCAGCAGTGAGTGGAATGCGCCCTTCGAGGGCCAGGCTTAAGCCAAATCCAAGGCTTCTTTCCAGCTCTATTTGTGCTGATAGTAGGCTGTTCTGTCTTATTTGGGGTTTTCTATGGGCTGGTGTTAAGGTCTCTGAGGCAAGTCTCAATGGCTTTGTAGACAGCTTTGGCCCTCAGCTGCTCTGCTGCACCCCATGGAGAGCTGAGGCTCCCAAGCCTTTCATCTAGGTTTTGCATGGCTGTTTAGGGGGAATCAGCTGAAGGCAGGTCTGGGAAATAGGGCTCCGCTAGAAGATGGGGGGGCAAAGCTCCTACCAGAACTCTGCAGACCAGGAGACACAGCCTGGCGTGGTGATGCTTACCTATAATAGTAGCACTCTGGGAGTGGAGGCAAGAGGTTCCCAAGTTCAAGTACAGCCTGGGTAACTTAGCAACTTACCAAGACCCAGTCAAAAAAGAAAAATCTCAAAAAGGAGGAGAGGTTGGGGGATGTTCTGGTGAAGGTGCTGGGTTCAGTTGCCAGTATTCCCCCAAAAGGGGCCGGGGGGGGGGAGTAACTGTAACTTGACCTTGCCTTATCAAGACAGAACAGGATGTTACCCTTAAATAGAGAACATCGAGGCAGGCAATAGGGGACATCGAGGCAGGTAGATTCACTGAATTTTACAACTCGAACTCAAAGATAACCATGGTTGATACTTCAGTGTAATAAAATATAACATTTTGTTCTCAAGGTATAAATTACTTGACCAGGAAAGAATTTTCCCACCAACTCAGTGGGTGCCGGAGCTATTCTTGGGTCCCCAGTGACAGTGTTCCTGCTACTTCTCCTTCTGGGGGCGACCAGGGGTGGGGGAGGGCAGGAAGAGGCAGTGGAAAGGGTGAAAAGAGGGTGAGGGCCTGCCGGAACCTGCGGAGCTATCGCCGTGCACCCTGGGCTACCTGCTTCCCTGTCCCTTGATGCCCATCACACCTGGCCTTGAGCCCCTGAGCAGTTTTGCCAGGCCTCCCTGTGGATCGACCTCTGCAGCTCTGGCCAGCGCTGTCTTCTTCAAGGGATTGCCTTTGTTTCTGTCCTCAGCCTAGCCAGGGCCTGACACTTCTGTGCTTCCTGTTTGTTGGTCACCAGAAGGCTCCTAGTGGACAGGCCACCTCTGAGCAGGTCACCCTGGCTGTCACCGTGCATGCCATGACCTAGTGTGGGCAGATTGTCCCTGGGCACGTGTGCCTGATCTGCAGTCCCAGGAGCAAGGCGTGGACTTCACACAGGCTCCTACAGGGTGGGAGGGCTGTGGTTCAGAATTGTGAACTCAGATTGCCACAATACAGTGTAACTGAGCAAGTGAAAGGAATCAGGTTGTCAGTCCTGCCACTGGTTTTAATTTGTACACAATGGAACTCCACAATGCACTTTTTATTCTTTTAATTATATTGCCAAACACAAAACATCTAAGAGAATTCCTTTTCTGTTGCTGTATATGAGGAGTCAGAAGGTTGGAGCACAGGTGAAGTCTGTCCTTGATGGCTTTTGGACAGTCAGCTTCTCTCCCCCAAGCCTCAGTTTCCTCACCTGAGAACCACACAGATGGCTGTCTCCTTTCTCAGATGAAGGAAGCCATGAAAAGTGCTCAGAATATGAGTTCCCTTCCTGTGGTCCATAGGCTTTGCTGTCTGCTGGTTTAAAAAAAGACCCATATGGTCACGTCAGACACCGCAGCATCAGTCCATGTTTCCATAGACACCTGAATGAGAAGTAAGAGTCCCGAGAGCCAGGCCCACTGAGGCACACCTGTCATTCCAGCCTCTGGGAGCCTGAGACTGAGGATCACAAGTTGGGGCCAGCAAGGTGCTGGGTCTGGACTGCCCGTCTCTAACAGGCTCTCTTGCCTGGCCTCCAGCACCTTGACCTGAGTAGGTAGCGGTGGCAGGGTGAAGCGGCTATGTGGAGCGCCATCTTATTATCTGCTATCAAGGTATAAATGTTCCAAGGAGCAACAAGCCAGTGTGGCCCCCCTCCTCCTTGGGGAGGGAGTTGTGAGACCAGGCGGCTGCCCTTTGGATTCCTTGCTGTAGTGTGGAATATGGCTGCGACTGTGTGCATTTGAATGTGATCTGTTATCCTCAGGACCTGATCCGTTCATGCTTCTGAGTGAATTCAGATCCATTTATGATTGGACATTGCACAAATACCCAGGATTATTTACACAGCAGGGTCTATGCCAATGAAATGCTGAGGAGTGGAGGGGTAGTGGCGAATGTTTCTGTCTATTCTGATAGTTTCCAGAGAAAAACATGTATTTGTTTTCTTTCTTAAAAATTTTCTTTCTTTTTAAGACAGCGTTTCACTATGACTCAACTGGCCTTGAGGGCACTATGTAGCCGAGGGTGACTTTGAACTTACTGTCAGCCTCCTGCCTCGGCTTCCTGAGTGCTGGGATTACAGACATGTGTCGCCATGCCTAGTATAAAACATTTAATTTTAAATTGTACTCCCACTTGTGTGACTTTTGCTTTTGTGGCAGAGCCGTGTGTGGTATCTATAATCCTTCAACTTCGGGAGGCTGGGGCACACAGTCAGAGCACAGCCTGGGTAGTTTTTCAAGATCCTACTTCAGGAAAAGGGCTGGGGATGTGCATCGATGGAACCCACCCCACTCCCACGTCTCTACACAGTAGGGGAAGAGGCTGCAGCCCAGTGCGCCTGAGGGCACAGCCACTCCCAAGTTTACTCCTCTTGTTGTAAACTTCCTACCTAGAACTGAGCAAGTAGCTCTGGCTCAGGTGATTTATCCAGGTGACTTTGTAGCCTAAACATAGTTCTCTTTTTATCCTACCGATTTCAAGTCTATGGTGAATTAATTGGTTGACAGAACTTGTAACTGTTGGCAGCCTGTTATATAATGCTAGAGAACGAACAGGTGTTTCCTTCGTATAATTATTTCAGCGCTGTGGAGTGCCATCCCCCAGCTTGGCGAAGCAGAGGAGCGACTGGGGCTGCTGCTCCCGCTCATCCTGGACAGTGATGAGAGGCCAGCTTCCCACTGAGGGGACTGCATGGCCACTGTGCTTTCTCTGGCTCCTGGGGAGAAGTAGCTGTGTGACCTCAAGACCTTGCCTTTGCAGTGAGATCGTACAGGGCTGTTATGCCTTGTCCCCGCAAGTCCCCCACTACATCTCATGCAGTCATAAGTGGGGTTTTTTCAGAGCTGGTTGGATCTATAGTATGATTGATTAGTGGTGCAGTGCTGGGATTGCAGGTGCTAGGCTGGGTGAGTAGTACCTTAGTCTGCTGGCTAGTTTGCCATCACCCTAATCCTGGTGGCCTGGATACACCATAAGGGACAGAAAGAGACTTGCCTTCTGTCCTCTCGTGCTTGTTTTGTTGTCATCTGCCCACCATGAACCACTCTTCTGTGAAGCTACCCTGCCTTGGAATCAGCCGGTATGGACTGTAACCTCCACAAACTGTGAGCTAAATAAACCCTTTCCCTTTGCTTTGGGTGTTCGATATTTTGTCTTGGCAATGAGAGAAAAGTAGCTAGGGGCATGAGGACCATCTCTGCCAGCTGTCCTCATCGTGGCTTGCGGAGCAAGGGCCAAGGGCTAGAGGCAGGGAGCAGCCGCTCCTGCTGTCCCCTCTGAAGAAGGGCTGTGTTTCCTTTGTTCTCACCAGGTGGGTCTTGGGCACAGGACTGCTTGCTGCACAGGTGGCATCCTGGCAGTGCAAAGCCCCAAACTGTCTGGGAAGAAGCACTCTCCATAGTCTCTCCCAGGCAGTCCTCAGCTTCTGGCCCAGGAAGGTGGAGGGCCATCCTTTTACAAGCTTTGCTACCATGCCAGGCGCTGGGTCCCAGATCTGCAGGAGTGACTGTGCTGGGACCATCACTTGTGTCTCCATGTCCCTGGTGCAGGACAAAAGCCACACCAGGCACAGATTCTACAGAGGTGTAGTGTGTCCTCTCTGCTCAGACAAGTAGAATGCGAGCTGAGACCGAAAGTGTGGTGAATGTTTAGTCACTACAATAAAAGACAAATCACAATTAATCCTTCTCACTACACCCACGTCCTTCCAAAACACTTAGCCATTGTTCTTGCTGCTTCCTGAAGCAGTTCTTGAAGTCTTCTTTCAAGTATTTATGAGGTATGATCACAAATCCAGTGAATGACACTGCCCAGTGCCATCCGCCAGAAAGCCGGGCTCACAGGAGCACGATGCTGTGCCCCCATCCCCTTTATTTATCAGGTCTGGCGCTGCTTGAACTCTGGCTCTTCCTCAAGTCAAGATGACCACGAAGGGGAAATGCTTTTAATTGCTTCACAATACCAAGGCAGTGGCAATAATGCAACTACAGCTGTTCAGGAAAGACGTGGGGGGCACAGCGGTGTGCCTGTAATCCCATGTGGCAGCTGAGGCAGGAGGATCACCACTACTACTGAGGTCAACACCAGCCTGGCCTCAAAAAAAAAAAAAAGGAAAGAGGCCTTATAAAACTGCTTTAAAAAGTAGCAAGGACAATGGGGTGAACATGTCCAAAGTGGGAGGGAGGATTGGGAGGACTCATGGCAATGTGTCTTCCTCCAGTATTTTCTTTAAACACGGAAGCTTTCCACCTGAGTTCTGATCAGGCCTTGCATGTGCAGAGTGAGCTTGGCTGGAAGTGTGGCGTGTGCAGTCCATCCTGTGCAGGAGGGACCCCAGCCGATGGCTTTGGTTGCCGGCTGAAAGCCTCTGGTAATGTCAGTGGGGTCAGGCCTGTGTGTCCTGGGCTCAGGGGACAACCGGTGGGACCATTATACACACCTTCCAAAGGATGTACCCGACTGGGGGCGTCATCCAGGTGCTGCAGAGGAGAGAGGCCATGCTGTCTGCAGTCTGCTTCTGACTTGAGCAGAGCAAGTTCCGAGGGAGGGAAAACAGTTAAGTTTTGAAATTCCCTGCTGTTGTGAAATTTGAGACGTTACAAGGTCTCAGCTGTCCCCTTTGTCCATCTTGTAACCAGTCTGCTGGAACTGGATCTTGCCAGAACACGTTGTTAAATCAAACCGGTGTCAATGCCCGGCCACCGCTGAGCTCCCTTGAGCCCTCGCACAGTGACTCTGCTCTTCCCTAGAGTGCCGGTGTCAGCGCACCATGGCTGCACTCCTGCAATCCCAGCACTTTAGGGGGCTGTGGCAGGTGGCTGGTAAATTTGAGCCCCTACGAGGCAGCTTAGCAAGTTAGCATGACCTTGACTCAAAATAAAAAGTAAGGGTCAGAAATGCAGCCTTGGATCCAACCTCTAGTACCACAGAGGGTAGTGGTGGTGGTGGTGTTCTGTATTTGTGACTGGCTCTTTGAATTGCAGGAGGTATAGGAGACAATACTGGCCACAGGTAGGAGGGACCAGGCTTCACCAGCAGCCCCTACACCTGACATTATAGGTCAAGGGCCAGAAACACAGAATGGGGTGTGTCTCTGCAAGCATTTAGAGGTGCTCCGCAGAGCAGGAAGCCCCATGTGGCTGAAGTGTTGCACCCAGGGCTGTGCCAGGAGGGCTCAGGCGCAGGCCCCTTCCTGTCCCATCTCTTCCAAGGAGGCATGCAGGAGGAGGGATGGGCGCCTCTGTGAGAGCCTACCATGTGTCCTGTGGGAGAAAAAGAGGCATTGGGGCACAGGGCTGCGGCCCGGGACCCCTGCTCAGGCGCACAGAGCAAGTGCCCATGGGCCCTGGAGAGGGGCCAGGGTCCCCACCTTGCAGCTCAGCACTAGCTTCCTAAAGAGCAGGCCATATGTGACAGATTCTCATTTTATGAACTATTTGAAGCTGATTTCTTGAGTTTTCCTTTTTGTTATAAAAATTAATACTAGCCTTCTGTCTGTGCAAGGTGTCATGGTACAGCACTGTCTGATGGGGCCGATTGGCAGGGCCCTGCGTCCACATCCATTCCTATCCCCAGGTGTCACAGCCTCCTCTGGAAGAAGTTGCACACCATGCCTTCCAACCACATGCCTCCTGGTGTGGGTGTCATATGCATGCTTGTCCCTGTCCTCTGTAGGATAAGTGAGTTTATACAGAGATGCAGGCTGCACCTGTGGGTGGGGCTGAGTCTCCTTAGAGCTGGGGGCCTTCGTGTCTGATGATCCGTTCCCTGGGAGGGCAGCAGAGGAGCCAGTGTGCTTCCCTCCAGGCGCCCACGGCACTGCTGCTTCATGTGTTTCCTCTTCCCTGTGGTACTCAAGTTTTGAGATGAAGAGCATGGTGGCTCCTGCCTCCCAAGTCCAGCCTGCCATGGGCCTGCTTTCTGGGTGCTGTTTCCAGGCACATTGGGTTTTCTTGGTATGCGATATAGGGGACAGAGGCCGGAGCCCAGGCCCTCACACATGTGCTAGGCAGGGCTCTGCCACTTGTCTCCAGAACTATAGGCTCTTACTAAGTTGCCTAAGCAGGGCTCATACTTGTGATGCTCCTGCCTCGACCTTCGAGTGCTGGGATTATGGTGTGCATCACCACACTCAGCTTCAGGCACACATTTAATAATCAGATTCACAGGAAGTTGCAGATGTGCTTCCAAGGGCTCCCTGTCTGCGTCAGCCCCTTTTCTCCTGGACGCAGGATGGTGACCTTGAGCTGTGTGCAGTGCCTTGTTGACTGGCCAAGTGTGGGCTTGGTGCGGCCACCTCAGCCAGGACACAGGGCCACAGGCTACCCCAGCCCTGTCCTAACCCTGGCTGCCCACAGCCTGCTCCCGGTGGCGGTGAAGTTTTCATCCAGACCACGTGGTGTGGGGCCACACTACCTCTGCAGCGCAGCCCTGCCCCACGCCCAGCAGGCATGGGCTGCGCTGGACTTCACAGCTCCGGTTCTCATGAGTCACGCGTGAGGTCACCGTGAGCAGCACCCCCGGGCCTCGCTTCACTGGGCAGATGCCCTGGCGTGCCACTTTCTGGCCAGAGCCTCAGTGTACATTTCATCTTTAAAGAAATTGCAGCATGGCCATGGGATTTACCACCTCTGCCAGCGGGCCAGAGACACGGTCCAACTCCTTGATGGCATTTGTTGTTGTGGCTGGTGTCTCAGCCAGGATGTTAGGGGACATTCTGTTGCCCACCGAGGGGTGTGAGGGTGGGCCATGGGCTCACAGTGCTCCCGGGTCAGTGCACAGAGGAGGCGAAGGGAGAGCTGGGAGGGTGCCTCCTGTACCTCTTTGAGGTGGTCTTTGAGGTGACCGTGCCTGCTTGCTTCCAAAGAACAGGCCCTCACCCCCAGTGACCCGAGCCGGCACTGTGAGGACACAGGCTGTCCCGCAGCCTGTCCTGCCCTCTGCTCCTCACAGTGGTTCTTGCACACGCTTGACAACATGAGGCCCGTGGTTTGAAGTCTCCAGGTTCCAGAACACAAGCCAAGGCAGCTTATTTGCACTGTTTCAGCCTCCTCTCCCTCTGCAGTTTGCTGCTGTGTCCCAAAGCCTTCTCTTTTGCCCTCTATAGGGAGTGACACCTCCAAGCCTTCTCTCTGTTCTTCTCACAAACGTGTGGTTACATCCTTCAAGCATACGTTTGGTTGGGCAGTTGACCTAGAGTGTGTGTAGCTGGTACCTGTGTGTATGTAGCAGATATTAGTAATTAGTAGGTATTAGTATTAGTAGGTATTGGCATTTTTAAACTATTAAAGTGCTGATTTCATGTTAATGAAATTTATGCAGCCGACTTGACTGTGAATTGCTCTGCGGTGCGGTGCTAACCCAGAATCAGGATAGTCTGTTTCTTGGCTCATGGGAAGTTCCAGAGGGTATAAGTTTTTGTTTTTGTCTTTTTTTTGGGGGGGGGGGTTACCAGGAATCAAACTCAGGACCTGAGCTTGTCAGGCCGGGACTGCACTGCTGAGCTATATCCCCAGCCCTTTGTCTTATTGTTGTTCTCCAAACTTGGGAGCTCCATTTACATGGTGATTTTTTTTTTCCTTGGTTTATTTAAAATCTGATAAATATCTTTGAAAGGACAAGATTGTCCCTGCTGTCCCCCCAGCCTTCCTTCCCCCTTTCCCCTCCCTATGTCTCCATTCCTCTGTTAGGGTTCCCTGGGTCCTGGTCCAGGTCCCCACCCTTGTGCTGATTTGGTGAGGGTCACTTGTTGCCCCCTCCTGACCTTTAGAGGCAGGCTGGGCTTTCTCCCAGGGTGGTGGGGAGCCAGGTGGCCATGGACTTGCCGTGGTTCTGCATGTGACCCAGAATCAGCTCCGGGTGCAGAATCTGTCCAGTCCCAATCTTGATTCCCTGGCCTCTGAGGGAACCCTCCAAAGTTGCTGTAGGAGCATCCCTTACACCTCATGGCTGGACACATCCATTAGAACTGGTCCCAAGAGGGCGGTGGGATAGTGTCCACTGGGCTGTGCCCCAAGGCACTTGTTCCTGTGATCCTGAGTCTGCGCCTCCTCTGTAGTAGGACTGTTCCATTCTTTGGCAGGGGTTGACTTGTTTTGTTGGTGTCTTGGTCTTGCAAATCCTGCATAACTGGAGCAGCCCTCATGGTATGCAACCTCCTGGGCTCCTCTCCAGGGATACTAGTGAGCACCTTCCACACGTGACTGGCGTTTGTGGCCCTCCTGTGCTGCTCCCCAGCCCTTTGGCAGGCGCCCACAGCCAGTAGCCAACTCGGCTCACTTGAGGGGTGTTCTGGCAGGATGTATTAAATATTTAGTAGAAGATACACTGGGTTAAAAACCATCTAAGAGGCTGGGAGATGGCTCAGTAGGATAAGCACTTCCTTGGCAAGCACAAGGGTCTGAGTTCAATCCCTGGTTCTGCGCCAAATAAATAAATAAATAAATAAATAAATAAATAAATAAAGTTTAAAACCATCTAAGATTGGCAGAGCTCTTTGTTTTGGGATTTTATATGTAAAAGCTGTTTCCTGGAATTCTGTTTTTCTGTGATGTCCCACAGTGGTAGAGCTTCTGGCACCTAAGTATTGTATCCCAGCCCCTCTTCAGAACTCTGGGGAGGAGGCTCCCTGGCAAGCCCCCCACTATATAGGGGGTCCCGCTGGTGCTGTGACTGCAGGCCACACACCCGGAGTCTTCACAGATCAGTCTCCTCTTGTCTGGCCTGTGGTCCCTGGACCTGGACCCCTTGTGCCATTGGGCTGGGCCAGTGCGTCCCTGAGGTCACAAGCCATGCAGCAGCTGGGATAGCTGGGTGCGGTGACACATGCCTGTAGCCCCCGCACTCTGGGACACCAAGGCAGCAGGATCAAAGTCTGAGCTGAAAAAGAAACCTATCTGCAACCTGAAAGCATTAGGAGGAATGGGGAGTCCTGGGTGCCCTGTGTTCTGGCTCCTCCCACTCCTCCTGGCGGGACCTATCCCAGGATAGGGTCTGGAAGAGTGAGTGAGGAGCTCATTCCTTTTTTCTTTTTTCTTTTTTTTTAACTTCTGATGGAGAGCTGATTTTAAAATAGCTGTGAATGACCAACACTGCAAAGATGCTTACTATCAAGGCTGGTGAGATAGCTCAGCAGTCTAAAGCACCTGCTTAGGCAAGCTTAGGCAGGTGCAGGGGACCGAGGTTCGATTCCAGGTGCCATATGCTGCGCCAGCCCTGCCCTCAGGGTGGGCTGAGCTGGTCAAAATAACAACAATAATAACAAAAAAAGATGCCTACTATTAGCCCCCATTGGACAGGAGGTTCCCCTGGTTGTATCACGTACAGGAGTGCCTGAATTCTTCTTAGAAAACATTGTGTTTTTGAA
>PVKA01010950.1:0-62656 GCA_004027165.1 Ctenomys sociabilis | reverse complement strand
GGAGGAGGAGGAGGTGGAGGAGGAGGAGGAAGAGAAGAAGAAGAAGAAGAAGAAGAAGAAGAAGAAGAAGAAGAAGAAGAGTTTATCCTGTGCAGTGTAGTTTTGTGCAGTATAGTTGTTGTCATCAATCCTGCCCAAACCCCTGTAAGGCCAAAGACCCATTGCAGACACACATTACAAGTGAGAATGTTGAAAATCAGAGTTTATATAATTAGCCGTGGGACTCATGGCTTAAAGGTGCAGGAAGCACATGATTCTCTGTGTCTTCTATGTGTGTAGGCTCTGTCCTCCTTTGAATATAACCAGAAAGTGCAATACAAACTTTTTCTGGATGTGTAGAGGATGACTGTATTCCACATGGAAAAGAGGCAAAAGGCAGACATATAACAAAGACTTGAAGGACAAAGACAAACCTTAAAAGGAGAGAGAAGCAGCAGCAGAGGCACAAGGGTGGCTGGGCCCCTCGACCTGAAACAGAACAGAGGATGATAGAGGGCAGAGATATCAGATTGCAGTACTGCACAGATTAGCGAAGGCTTTGACTGCCAGAGTAAGGAGTTTAAGCCTTCCTTCGGCAGGCAGTAAAGACCAGTGAGTATGGACTGTGACTGTCATTTCTTCATTCCAATATTTATTGATCAGCCAAGGTAGTTGATTTCTAAGTGGTGGTCAACTTCTTACACCCAGCTGAATTAAATTGGCATGGCGCTGGGGTATGGGAGCCTCACGTGAGAGTTGCTGCCAGCAGCAGAAATACGGACCAGGAGAACCTGCCGAAACACTGTTAGGGATGCTGGTTGAAGATGCTGTTGGAAGTTGTTAGTTCTCTTGGGCTGTCCCGCTAGAGGAGCTTGTCATGCTGGCTTTCCCAATGAACTTTGGAGAAGCTTTGGTCCTCATCTTGAGCCACTTCCTGGCTCTGGAGGGGAAGATCGTGCATTGCTCAGCCTCATGGAGAAGCTTGTCACAGTGGCTTTCCTGGTGGGAACTCAGTTTTTCTCATCACTGGAGGAGCTCAGGACCTCACTATTGCTGGGGATGGATGTGGTACTTTTGGGGGAGCTCTGGTGCTTACTTTGAGCATTGCTTCCTGGCTCCAGTTCAGATTCCACAGCCTGATGGCACAGATCTTTCATCCTGCTGGCACAGACTTCCTAGCTTCCACTACTGACCTTTGGGCCTTTCTAGCACAGATCCATGAAGCAGACATGCATGAGACCTTGTTCTGGGCTCTAGGCCTCCAGTTGGACTTGGGGGAGGCATTGTTATGAGCTCTAGGTTTCCAGCTGGACTCATGCAGGGTATTAGGATCTAGGCCCTTGGCTGGATTCTTTAGTGTGTAGTGCGTAGATAGGTTTCCAGCACTTGTATATAATTCTTTGGGTGATTCATTATAAGATGTGTCCTGTATTATAGTGTTTCCTTTGCAACTCCTCCAAATTATGATAGCCAATAAGCACAGCTCCTTGGAAGCAAAGGTTCAGGCTTTACTCTGGCTAAAAATCAAGCCAAATCAAATCAAACCAAACCAAATCAAACTAAGGCAATGGTTCTTGAACCTAGAATTGGTGACACATAATAAAATAGTAAAAACTCAAAGGAATACATTTCCTGTGGTTGTAATAGTAATATGAAGAAAAACATGGGCTCTTCAAGAAAGGATGCTAGGTATGTGGAAGAGTTTATGGGAGGAAGAGGCCCTTCCGTTAATGTGGCATACTGAAGCAAATGCCCCAGTGTGACCAACTCAGGAAAAGCCCCATCTCACTCTTTTCCTTACTAAATACTTATTGACTGCCTACTATGTGCCAAGTTATTTCAGGCATTCAGGATATGCCCTGAATAAAATCCTAAAGATCCCTGCTTTTATGCAGCATACAATCTAGCTCTGCAACCCTAGTACAGTCAGAACCTCTGTAGTACGTCAGAAAGTGATAGGTATATGAAATTAATGAGCAGGTTAAAGGGGAACTCTGGTTATGAAGCAGGTCACAGCTTTGAGTAGAATGGTCAGCAGAGGCCACTTGAAGGGGAGGGGTTTAAATAGGGCCAGTGGAGGCCAAAGAGCTGGCCAGCACCAAGGAAGAACTTAGCCTTCTCATCTGAAATACAAGACTTGAACCAACCATGACCACAAACTGGGGATACAAATCAGCCTCTGGAGCACCTCCTTTTTGTTCTGTGGAATCGTCCTAACCCCCAGAGCAGCTCCAGAGGAACCGAGTCCCACACACCTTCCTCTTCTGGGATACATTCTTCCCCTTCCTGGTCCTTCCTGGTGAGCCACGTCTCTGCAGCTCTCTCCACACTTTGCACTCCCTGCAGCCCTTCCAGGCCACTAGGGTGCTCACCTGCCCACCTTGCATCAGATGCTCACTCTTTTCTTCTTTATTTTTATTTTTTTCCTCTTCCTCTTTATTCTCAGTGCTCACCACAGGCAGTTCTGATTATTACCCCCATCTGGCAGATGAGGAATGGGAAGTCATTTGTCCAAGGAGGCACGTGAAGTGTTGGCACAAGGAGGACTGAAGCCTGTCCATCCATCCATCCATCCATGCATCCATCCATTCATCCATCCATCCATCCATCCATCCATCCATCCATCCATCCATCCATCCATCCATTCAAACATTGGTCAATGCCTCCTAGGCACCAGACACTGTTCTAAGAAGCAGGATGAGATGAGAAGGAGAACAGACAGTCCCTGACTTCACGACAATCTCCTTGTCATTGTCCTGCCACCGAACCTGCTCCTCAGTTGGAAACCTCCACCTAGGATTCTTTCTTTGCTTTCATGTCTACTCCTGCCAGCAACAGATGATGATCATCAAAGAGGAAAGATTAATTCTGCAGAGGGGTAAGCCAAGAAAAAGCGATTTCTCTTTGGTAAGGCTGAAAGCACTGCTGGAATGTTAAGAGGCAGCTGTCTAGGAGTTTCTGCATAAAACTGGAAGAAAATGGGACAGTGAAATGTGTTTTGTCTCTGTCTGGCTCACCAATCCTTCCACAGAGTTGGACAGGTGCATGACTAAACAGGCGAATCCTCCTCTGAAGGGCTGAGCGGAGGCAGCGGATAAAATTGCAAGTCTCCAGTCATGTCTCAAATTTGGAAGCTGTGTGTGTGTGTGACAGGGACAGAGAGAGAGAGAGACAGACAGACAGACAGACAGAGAGATAGAGGTAGAGACAGAGTCAGAAACAAACAGAAACAGGTAGACAGATGACAGGCAGACAAAGAGAAGGGCAGAGAGAAAGAGACACACAGAAAGAAAGTTACAAAGAGAAACTCTTCAGGGTAGAGCACAAAGATGAAAGAAAATCAAAGGGTTGAGAGAGCCTTATACTTGAAAACTGAAGAGAAGTGAGGGGCAGAGAGCGAGAATGATAGGAGATAGGTAGCAAATGAGAGTAAGAGAGAATCAGGCTGAGAGAGTGAGACACAGAAAATAGGGGAGAGAGGGAGGTGGTACAGGTGAGGGGAGGCAGGGATGCAACAGAAAGGGTCAAAGGGCAAAGAAGCAGAGGAACACTGGCATAAGGGGTGATGGTGCAGAGGAGGGACGTGCTGCTGTTGAAAGAGACCAACAGGAGAGATGGAGAGGAGAGCAGAGGGGAGGGCTGCAGTGACCACAAGGGAGACTCTGGCAAGTGAAAGCCGGCTCCAAAGGCAGGTGTTTTTGGAGGGAGTCACTTGTAGGAGGAGGCTGTCTGTATATGAACATGGGAGGGGTGGGTGTCCAAATTAGCCAAGGGCAGATTAGAGTTGGAGGAAACTATATTAGTTTCCATCAACACTGTAACAAATTACAAATTTGGTGGTTTAAAATAACACAACTTTATCCTCTCATACTCATGAATGGCACAAGTTGTAAACCAATTTCTTTGGGCCAAAATCAGTTGAGTGCCACCCTCCCTCTGGAGGCTCTGGGAGAGAAATGGTCCATTTCTGGTGGCCACTGGCATTGCTTGACTTGCAGGCACATTGCTTCTGTCTCTCCCGCCTTGGTCCATTGCTCTCGCTCAGTCCCTCACCTCAGGTTCTTTCTGAATCTACTTGTCTCACAGTACTATTATATTGATTAGAGATCCTATAGCCAAAGCCCCCAGCACAATGCTGGCATGCAGTATCTCCTTTTACTGTCATTGCTATTTATGACACTGTCATCTCCACATCTCCCTCTGCCTCCCCATCTAAGGATGCCTGTGACACATGTAGGGCCCACCCTGCAAACACAGCGTAATTTCTCACTGTAAGACTTTTAACAACAATCCCGTGCAGGGATCTCATTTCTAAATAAAGTAACATTTATGGGTTCTACCAATTGGGGTAACTTTTCAGCTTACTGTCTGTTCCCTGAATGTCCATCTGCTTGGCTGAGAGCTTAGGATAAAGATGCTTGGGTGTCTGGAGTGAAGTGTGGTTGATGCCTAGCTGGGCACTCAACCAACCCCACCTCACTGGATGCTCACAAGCAGTAAGTGGAGATCCAAGAGTTTCGGCCCAGATATGTCTCACTTCAGAGTGTTTATCTACATATCTGCTGAGTCCTAGGGCCAGAGGATACCTGTGCTGGACCACTTGTTGCCTAGTTTGCCTCTTCATAGTAATTTACCTCATATCTCAGTGTTACGTCCTCCTCTCTCCCCACCCCTACTAGCCTCTTGTCTGAACTCTTGTCAGCCTCCTTATTGGTTTACTGGCCTCCCCTTTCTCCCCACTACTGCTGAGAATAATGTTCTCACAAATGGTAATCTGGTCACTTCCAGACCTTCAACCTACTGATTCACTGATTCCTTGTCACCTACAGGTAAGTTCTAAACTCTCACATCTGGGCTCCAAGGCCTTCCATAGGTGGTCTGTACATTAGCTCTAGCACGGTATCCTGTGGCACATCTAGTTCGAATGTGGGGCTTGGAATCTGAAAAGCATGTTTTTTTTTTGTTTTTTTGGTTTTTTTTTGTATTTTAGGGAAGGGTCTACAGGGTGTTCAGGATCTCAATACTAGATTGGACTTATAGTGATCCACCTGTTTACAGTGTCCCAAGAGCTGGAATTACAGGTGTGGGCCACTGCCCAGTCTCTATTGCTGTTGAAGAGTGCCCTGGGGGTGCAGCTGGCACTGCAGGTCTGGGGATCAAACGCCCAGCCCCTTTGCCTGCTTGCAGGTACTTTAATCTGCTGAGCTATTTGGCCACCCTAAGTGCTTTCCTTCCTTCCTTCCTTCCTTCCTTCCTTCCTTCCTTCCTTCCTTCCTTCCCTTCTTCTTCTTCTTCTTCTTCTTCTTCTTCTTCTTCTTCTTCTTCTTCTTCTTCTTCTTCTTCTTCTTTTCTTTTCTTTCTTTCTTTCTTTCTTTCTTTCTTTCTTTCTTTCTTTCTTTCTTTCTTTCTTTCTTTCTTTCTTTCTTTCTTTCTTTCGTGGCCAGCTCAACCCACCCTGGGGGTGGGGCTGGCGTGGCACATGGTGCCAGGATGGAACCACAGTCCCTGGGCTGCCTAAGCTTGCCTAAGCAGGTGCTTTAAACTGCTGAGCCATCCTGCCACACGCTGAAAAGGATGGTTTTTAATCGTGGCTCCTACATGCATAGCTGCATCACCATAGGCAGGCTATTTACCTTCACTGAGCCCCAGTTTATTCACCTCTGAATTGGACAATGCCATGTGTCTCACAGTATTATTATATTGACTAGAAATCCTACAGCCCAAGCTCCCCGCACAACTCTGGCATGCAGTATCTCCTTTTATCATTATTATTTATGACACTGTCATCTCCAACAAAATGTGAGTCCATCAAGCATATGGGTACATCAAGTTCAAATTTGTCTCCACTGCAATTCCCACATTAGCGCTGTTAAACCAGGCAGGCATAAAGAAAAGCAAAACAAAATACCAGGATGAGAGAGGGAAAAACAAAGAGATAGAAAAGGATGGATGGAAAGGCACAGGAAGAAAGAGAAATGAAAAATCATTTTTAAAATTCTGTGTTATGGATGTTCAGGATGACCATGTAGTTTTCTTCTATGAGGTGTGGCTCAGTTTTCTCTCCTGAAAAATTGCCTGGAGGTTAAAGAGATGATCTCCAGTCCCAGTTTTCACTCTGTCTGCTCCAACCAAGAGAAACACTTCCCTGGACAAAGCAGATGAGAGTTACTCTTAGCAGAACGAGGGGACTCCTTAGTGGGGAATTTGGCCTCATCAGGCTGGAAGCTGGCTGGGCGAGAACAGGCGCAGTCTTGCCCTGAGGGTACTATGAACGCTTTGGGTGGAATGACCTGGGGAGATTTTTGTACCTCCAGCTTATTAGGCAAGTTGTTGCCACTTGTTCATTGTTTATTACTCATTGGCTCATGCAACAGCAACTTATTGAGTGATGGGCCGTGCAATAGGCATTTGGATCACTTACATATATGCTGCTGGTTATACACAATAGATAAAACAAAGACGCTCTGTCTCATGCTTCCTGTAGCCCAGACACGGCAGGCATTTGGGCTGACTGAGCCCAGGCTGTGGGACTGTGCCGTGTTTTGGAGGGTGTTGAGCAGCAGCATTGGCCTCTTCCACTAGATGTCAGCAGTATCCACTCTGCTGTGACAACCCCAGAATGTCTTCACGTATTTCCAAGTATGCCTGGGGCGAGGACAGCCAAACTCAGCCCGGGTAAGAACCTCGAAACCTAGGTATTGCTCACTCCCTGCAGGGGCAGCCAGTGAAACAGGAGAAGTCACATGAGCTTAGTGGGGAGGACCCCTAGATTCCCCATTTGGGAGAAGCCCAGGAAGGATCTTCACAGGCTGCGTTGGTCCCACTTGGGCGGCTATCTAGCTCCCTGTCCACGCTCTGCTGGGCAGAGTGGCCTTCATCCATCTGTAGCACACCCCGTACCTGAGATGCCTCTCCCTTCCCTATGAGTCTCAGACTCCCGGTCCTAATCGTGCCATCTGTCTTAAACGAGCTTCTCACTCCAGCAATGTTACTCTCTTTCCATCTCCCACACTGTCATTCCCCCTCCTCTTTTGCTCAAAGTACCAGCAATTTCCCAGAAGCGCCTTTTCCCCCCCAATAACGGTTGATCACTGCTCTGGAAATTGGCTCGTGAAATTGGCTGTGGCTGCCCAGCTGGGCCCCAGCCTGGCAATTGTTGGAACTTCGATGCTGCCCAGCCTGCAAGAGGGCTCTGCTTCTCCAAGACGCACAGCCTCTGCTTGTCTCATTGATATTTTTAGAAGTTTCAACAAATGTAGAGTAAACACAGGACCAAAAGCCAAAGTAAATATTTGCAGAGCAGCATCTTGGAGCAGTCAGTGTACAAGGGGTGATGTAAGAAGAGAGCTGATGTGTGCTGACTTGGTGCTCTGCTGCATTTCCTGGTGGCAGCATGTTCTTGGGTGAGCAGTCTCTTCTGCAGGTCCATTTCTTATTCTCCAGAGGGGAGGAGGGATTGGCTTGCTGATGTTTTTCCTATTTTTTTTTTTTTTTTTTTTTTTTGGTGCAGGGTCTCACTATGCATGCAGCCCACATTCATAGTGATCTTCCTGCTTTTTGCCTCCCATGTGCTGGGATGACAGGCGCGCGCCACCGCGCCCGGATTGCATTGCCGGCTCAGCGCACCCGAAGGCGGGGCCGACGCGGCTGGGGGAACCAAAGATCGAACACTGGTCCCTGCGCTTACCTAAGCGAGCGCTTAGTCCGCTGAGCTATACCGCCAGCCCTTGCTGATGTTTTGAGACCTTTCAGCTCTCATGTTCTGTAAGCCTTTAGGTTAGCAATTCTTACCTGGGCCTATTAGAGGTTTCTGAATCCTTGATAGCACAGGCAAAATTTTATGTGTGTATGTGAATTTTCTGGGGAAAGTATTCATAATTTCCTATACTTTTCAACATCCTGCAAAGCGTTAAGAATCTGTGCTGTAGTGGGTGGAAGTAATTGAGTTTATCACCACTTTCCAGGAAATATTCCTTCCTGACCTTTTCTTGACCCATTCCTTTATTATATTCCAACTCTTATGGGATTAGGGAGAATGTAGCAACACATGGGAGTGAGATCAAACTGAACTTGGAATAGGATGAATAGGGAAAGTTGTCCCAAGTGCATCATATTAACTTAATAGAAAACTTCAAAGAGTCTCGTGTTCCAAGTCCACTGCAGGGGTCAAAGAACTGTTTCTCAGCAAAGATGAGCCCTAAGAAAAGACTGAAAAATTGGCCAGGAGTCTGATCAATCTGCAGTTAAGAATTGGAGGTTTGTCATTGGTCGTGGGCTGAGACCTAAAACGCCCCTAGAAGGGTTCTGGAAGAGATGGGATATGGGGTCCTTGCTCTTCAAAAGGGGCCCGTTCTCCATTCTGGTGTCTTCACTCCTAATCAGGCCTGCCTCTGCGGCACCTTCCTGCCTTCATGAGAGAAGTAATCTCTTAGGAGTCAATCAACCTGTTTTTGAGCCTCAGATATATCAACTACAATAAATGTCTTGTCAAGAGTCCCTCCAGGGCTTCAATTTATCCATTTGGATAATAAGGAAAAATTGAGCTTACGTCACAGTTTCACCAAGTTATGGCCCTCACCATAGCGAAGCTCTATCATTCTTTTGGGGCACGCATATTACTTTTTAAGCAAAACGGAAATGATCCCAGTTTGAAGAAGCATATGACATTGTGTTTAGATTCCGATCTTTAGAGTTCTTCTGGTTCTGTTTTATGTTTTTTTTTTTTTTTCTATTCTATTTTTCTTTTAAGTGTTCCTTTGAATTTGAAATTCAGGGGATGCGATTATTGTAAATGACCACTTACTGTCTTCTAGGCACTGTACTAGTTTTAACTGTTACTCACAAGTGAAACAGATTTTGTTTTACTCCAGATGCAGGTTTGTAGATGCCACCTTGTCTAAGCTCTCAAGTAAAGGGTTAGGGCTTACACTCAGATCTGTCCAGTGACAGGTGTATAGCTTTTGAATAACATTATATTAATTTCTATTAACTGAAAAACATCTATTCCACTTGCCTGGCAAGTGCAAGGGCCTGAGTTCAATCCCCAGTTCTACCAAAAAAAAAAAAAAAAAAAAAAAAAAAAAGAGATCTATTCCAGTGTTTAATATTTATTATCTACTATGTAAAGTGCCATGCCAATCACTGTGGATTTAAAGAGTTTTCTTTTCTTGGTGGAATTCATGACCTCCCACTTGCTAGGCAGGTGCTGTGCTACTGAACTGTATCTCTAGCCCCCTTGGCTGTGAATTTGGAGATGAAAGATCAGCCCCTGTCCTTGAACCACATACAAACTGTAATACAGGCAGTGACTACTATGGCAGGGGAGGTAGGGGCAGAGAAGGTAGCACTTAAGATTAGAAGGACCCTGGAAGTCTCAGAGGAAGAAAGAACTGAGCTGAACTGAGAGAGGTTTTTGTTTGCTTCTGAGATGAGTCCTTGTGGAAAAATCTAGTCGAAAATTAATTGAGAACCTATTATGTGCCAATTGCTGGAGTGAGCACTATACAAAACGGTCAGATTTGTACACTCATGGAATATATTAGAGTAGGAAAGATAGGCAATGAGAAGCCAACAAATGAAAGGTAGCCCTGGAAATGGAATCAGAAGAAAAGTAGGAAGTGGCCAGGCGAAAAGGAGATAGCATGAAAGGTCTCGTTGTTGGAATTTCCTTTTATCTAATGTTCTTTGGGGAGCATTCCAGCTTCATGCCAAGCAAAGTTGAAAAAATGCCACTCACAGGATGGCCCAGCTCAACTCCCCAGTAAGATCGACGAATTCAGCCAGTGTTTAGGAGTGAAGTAACTCTGCAGCTCCTCATTCCTCTTCCACTCGCCCTCTCTCACATGTCCGACAGCCTAGTTGGACTGTCTGCCTCGAGTAAATGCTACTCAGGACTTATTCATTGTCAGGTCATAAAACATGTCTGTTCTTTGTTCCACTCATTCCTGTCCTATTTTAGTAACAACAGGACAACAAGCCAGCTTATGCCACATGCTCTCATCCATCCCTTGTGCAACAGGATCCCTTCCAATCCCGTCTGTGTCGCTTCATGCACCCCTGCCTGTCAGGCTGTCCCAGGCCCTGTGCCTCATTATCTTCACGTAACTCCTGCTAATTCTTTAGCTTGTGGTGCAACTGTCGTATCTTTAACATCTGGGTATTCCTCTAGAGTCCCTAACACTACCATGACTTCACATCTGAGTATATGATTTTTATTACTGTTCATCTTTTCTACTAGACCACCAAGATCTATGATTGCAGAGTCTATATCTGTTCTATTTTCCATGTTTCCTTTTTTTGCCCAGTGGACCCTGGCACATTGGTGTTTAGTTAAATATGACCCCTGTGAAACAATTCCTACTCCTAACGATAGGCATTCGGAGGAAAATTTGGTTCTTTACTCCTGGATCAAGTGTATTGCAGGGCTCAGAGAAATGAAGACCATCTCCTAGGGGTGTAATAGAAAATACAATTATGAGAAAAAGTCCTGCAGGGAGCAAAGGTGGACATGAAAGAAGGTATCACAAGCTCCAGAGGAAGGGAAGAAAAGTCCTCCAGAACTAGGAACCCCGAGAAGGGGACCATCTGATGAAGAGAACCCCTGAGTACCGCTGTCTGATAGTCATTTCCAAGGAAGCCAGAGATGTGATGCTCTCTTGATTTTGGAACTAAATATTTTTTTGTGGAGAAAATGATGTTCTCTAATTGCATGTGGGTGAGTCCTACATGGTAAAGCGGTGAGGTTCCTCTGGGTACCGGGCCTCTAGGAGTGCAGTCTCCTCTTGAACCACAGGCTCTCAGCACAGTGACCCATAGATTTAGCTAAGGGAGTCTGGGCGTGTTCTTGGAGGAGGCAAAGAGGAACCTGACCCAGGGTACCAGACATGACACACAAATTGCACCCTTAATTGCCTCTGTTCTCTGCCCATTACACTTCCCAGAATTCCTTGAGATCACAGCCTACCTCTGCCCCATTCTCATTTCATTACTGTTGCATACACCAGCAAATAATGATCATGGGAAGCAGAGATAAATAAATAAGTCTTACACATGTGGTTCACCCATAATTCTCTATGTCTTTATCTGTAAAGGGGGAATAACCTAGGAAATGTGAGCGCATTCAGCGTGGAGTTTAATATAAGGCAGACACTCAAAATTAGATATATGTTTCATTTTTGTTTTTAACTATAACTTCAAGTGCTTTCTCAACTTTACTGGCCCATATTGTCTAGATTTAAGGTGCCAATGAAGAAATGGTTAGAGAATCATAAACTCTGAATGCCAGCCTTAACTTATCTTTCTTTATTTTCATGCTCTTAATCTATTCCCTTCCCAGTTTTCTACATTGAATTCCCAATCTCAGTTTCTGTGGCTCCAAAGAGAGACTTTTCACTCAGATCTGGAGGGAGTCAATTCTTTCTCAGACAATTAGAGCACTGGAATTCCTCTTCCTGCAGCAATAAGACAGGTACAACACATGGCCCAATGAGACTCAGTTCTGGGCCTTGTGAAGTGAGGAAATATTCTTGCTATAGTTTGCATCTGTGTGTGTATATGTGTGTGTGTGTGTGTGTGTGTGTGTGTTGTGTGTGTGTGTGTGTGACTGAGCATTGAACCCAGAGCCTTCACATTGAACTGTACACTCAGCCATTTTTTATTTTGAGACAGAGTCTTGAAGTCATTAAGATGCTCAGGTTGAGCTCAAACTAGTGACCCTCCTGCCTTAGCCTCCGAGCATTGAAATTAGAGTGTGCTTTGTACTCGGCATGGCCGGCAAAGCCCTGGGGGCCAAAGCTCAGGCCTGAGGATGGTGCTTTTGGAAGATGGTGGAACTTATAAGGCAAGGCCTGGTTGGAGGCCGGTAGACCACATTCTGGCCCCTTCCTCCTATTTTCTTTTTGTTTTACGGCCATCAACTAAGCAGATTTTTCAGAGCAGTGAACTTCCTGCTCAGTGAACTTCACTGACAGTGAACCATTTCACCAGAGACCAAAAAGCCGTGAGTCTGTCTCATCATGAACTAGAACTGCTTAAATTATGAGCCCTGACCGGTCTCTTCTTTTTATAAGCTGAAGGGCTAGCGAGATAGCTCAGTGGACTAAGGCGCCTGCCTAGGTAAGCTTAACCAAGCTTAGGGACTGCAGCTTCATCTGGCACCACACACAGCGCCAGCCCCTCCTCCAGGGCATACTGAGTGGAGTACAGAGTCCGGGTGTAGTGCCGCATGCCTATAATCCCAGCACTGGGAAGGCTGAGACAGGAAGATCATTAGAGTCTGAGCTATATAATGAGACCCTGTAACAACCAAATACATACTTTTTTTTTTTAAAAAAAGGGCTGGCTCAGAGGAATAAAGAGCCTTCTTAGGCAGATGCAGGGACAGGGATTTGATCCCTTGCAAGCTGTGCTGGTCCCACCACTAGGGTGCGCTGAGAGCAGCAACTGAGACCGGTTGTGGTGGTGCATGCCTGTAATCCCAGCGCTTGGGAGGGTGAAAACAGGAGGATCATTACCAGTCTCAGCTGTGTAGGAGACCCTGTAGATCCTGTACTAAATATGTAAAAAATAAATAAATAAATAAATTAGAGAAATAAACAAAAAATACAAGGTAAGCACATCACATATTTGTTGGACTGATGTAAAGCTAACACAGCCCTTCATTCTCGGAGGAGGGTCATGCCCTGGGGGCTTGTGCACCCACGGGTGTCATACTGCATCCACAGCAGGAGGGCTGTCAGGAGAACGTGGAAACACTCGGGAAACAGCTCGTGTGCTGAGTGGAGGGCTCCCGGCCAGGTCCTGCTGGTGCCTCCTGTCTGAATCCAGCTAAGCCTGTATCCAGGGTTGTTTTCTTTTTTAATTTTAAAGAAAACTAAACAAAGAAACAAACCTGCAAAATAATACGATAGGAAGGTAACAATGGCTAATAGGTTGCATATTGTTATTTTTAAATGAGTTGCTAGTTTTGACAGCCAATTAATTTCCCCTTTTTATCTAAAGAAGAGCTGAGCTGGGTTTTTCTGTTACACGTAACCCTATTTTGACTACAAGAAGAATTTGGAATTTGTTTCATTTAACCTATTGTTTGGGACAGGGAAGAGATTTTTATGCAGTACTACATGAACCATTCTTCCATACAATCAGCTTCCCCAAGAAATATATTGCTTCACTTCCTTTTTTTCTTTATTGCTGACCAGAACAGGAGCAGGGTTGTCCTTCCTTGAGAGGGTTATAGAATATTGCTTTTGGTCACCAAATGCCTGATCTTTCTCCCACAGAGGATTTTTACATTCATGTCCTCAGGAAGCAGTTTTGTTTTGCATTACAATGTTTGGATCCCCCAAGCAGGGCTGCTGGTGGCTGTCCTTTTCCTCCCACACAGTGTAATCAGCAGCAATTAATTCTAATCACAAGGAGACAGCGAGAATGCACAGAGCATTAATTGGACAGAAGTAATCAAAATCTACCTTAGCTCCCAGTTGGCACCCACGTACAGGAAAACATGAGTAGCTACATGCGTGTGTGTACTCACTCATGCTCACAGACACTCACACCCCTGCTTCCATGGGCCTCTTCTCTGGAGTTGCCCCCTGAGGGGCGGGGCAGCTTGCCGCTCCTGTTGCTCGGCTCAGTACCTCACTCAGGGTAAGCAGTCAGTGGGCTTTTGCTGAGGGACTGTTGGTGGAGCCGGGTCTGTGATCGTGTTCTCCGTCCGCCTGCAGAACCCAGCACCTTCCTCCTGGTCTCAGTTCCAGTCCTTTAATGTTTAGCCTAAACGTTACCATCTCCTCCACAGAGCATTTAAAACCCATCTCATAGAGAATTATCCCTTACATTGAACTCTGCCCCCCTTCTCTGATACCAGCAGTCTTTAGTGTTTTATTATAAGATTAAGTTGGTGACTTTTTTTTTTTTTTTTTTTTTTCCTAATCACCTCAAGCTCCTTCACTCAATCATTCGGCTTCCTTGAGGCTGGGCACTGGCTGCCCGAAGGTCTCTCAGACTGGGTCTAATCCCGAGAACCTTGGGTTGGTTCAGGCGAGTGCCTGGGCACAGAACTATGTCCGACTCATCTTCCCAGTACCCCAGGCTTTGGGCCATGGCAAGTGATCCTTAAATATGTGATAATTTTTAAGATTTCTTAGAAGACATGCAGCTGGAATCACACTGGGTCTGGTGAGGTTACATGCAGGTGTTAGGCATGGAAATCCTGGTTTTTCTAAGGGAATCGATTGGATATATAGAGAGATTTGTCATGTGGGATACGCTCAAACTCAAAGATACTGAATAAGCTGCAACTTGATCCCAGAATGATATGCCTTTAGCCCTGGCCTGAAGTTTCACAGTGACGTGGAACAAGTTACTTACCCTCTCTGGATATCAATTTAACAACCTTGACTTTATTTAACTGTTAGTGACGAACACCTACTATATTCCTGGCTCTGTGACTAGGTCTGGAGCTATAGAGTTAACTCACATATGATCAGCAATTTTGAAGAACTAATCGTCAAGCAGACATGATTAAAAGAACCATCAAAGAGAAATGCTGTAATGGCCCTGTACTGGTTGTTTCCACCCCTCAGAGCGTTCTGGTGAGTTCCATGCCCTCCATCTAGAGGACACCAAGGCTATTCATTTCGTCCTTCACAGTGACTCTGTGCTCTGACCACACTGTGCTGCTGAGCATTTCCCCAGGCCCCATTCTAATCCATCTTTTTGTCCATATTATTCTGAAATTGTCTACCTACTAAATCTCTTCTTTCTCTTCAATATAAAGTGAAAGTGTCAAAAACTGAACCCTGCACAGAAGGAATATTGGATTCATAAAGTAGGAAGAGCTCTAAGATAGCTTTCTGAAAACAGTGTGCCCCTTCCTTCCTTTTCCCCTCCCTTCTTCTCTGCCTCCCTCCCTTCTTGGCTTTCTTCCTTCGCTTTTTCTCTTTTACTACTATAAAAGGTAGAGATTGAATTGGATTAACTATGGATCCTGTACCAGCGCAAGGGCAGGGATATGTTATCACTTATACATCTTCTACTGAGCTTTGGCAACTCATTATTGCATTGTTTGTCCTGTCCTTCCACCCCCACAGTATTTGAAAATGTCCCACAAACCAACAAACTCATGTGATTTTTAATTTTGTGTGTGGGCTCGACTGGACCGTAGAGTGTCTAAACATTTGGCCAGACATTACTCTGGAGGTGTCTGTGAGCATGTTCTTGGATGAAATTACCATTAGAATGAATAGAGTGAGGAGAGTAAATCACCCTTCATGCTGGATCTTAACAAATCCATGAATGACCTATAGAACAAGAGGCTGAGCCAGAGAGTTCTGACTGCCAGCTAGAACTGGAACACAGTCTCTTCTGGCTTTTGGATTAAAGCAGAAATACTAGCAGCTCTTCTTGGGTCTCTGAGTTTTGGACTGGAATTTACCATTGTCATTCCTCTTTTTTGGGAGCTTTGGACCCACACTGGAACTTCACATTTGCTTTTTTTTTTTTTTTTTTTTAGATTTATTTATTTGGTGCAGAGACTCTTGTCTTGGACTCATACTGAGTCTCCTTCCTGTTTCAGCCTCCCCTGTACTGGGACTACAGGTGTGTTCCTCCATTCCTGGTTTTGTTGGCTGGCATGGCTCCATGCCAGCAATGCATGTGGTTCCAGGGCTCAAATCTGGGTTCTTGGCTTGTTAGACAGGCACTTAGACTGCTGAGCTATCTCCCCAGCCTTAATGCTTTTTTCTTCCTCCTACTTTTGCTTCTCTTCTTGGTGAATGCTTCCTCAGACTCAGCTCAAAACTGGCCCCTTTCACAAGGTAGAATTAGCCTTCTGAGGTGGAATTAGCTAATCTGTTTTCTGTGTCCTCCCAAAATTCTGTACATATTAATGACAGCATTAATTTTGGTTTTTACACTCGGAGCTGTTGCAGAAAGTAAGCTAAGCAGATAATGGGCCAGGAGTCATCCATGGTGGGATAGTAAGGCACCAGCAAAAATAAAACAACTTGGAGAAAATGGTTTTCATCCTGACTCTTCACTGATAGATGCTTGGGAGGAAATTAGAGAGTCCAAGAGGTGAAGCAACTTTTGCCTAAAGCACACAGCCAAAAATGGTTGAGCTGGGCTTTGAATCCAAGACTGACTTCAAAAGCAATGATCTTTTTGTTGGTTTTTCACTTGATAATGCATGTTAAATGTTAAGTGTGTGCCACATGCTGTGTTATGTGCTGGGAGGCAAAAATTAAGTATGCCTGTCCAGACCTATGGCCAGTAGGGGCAGAGAAAGGCTAAATCCTTTATGTTAGTCTTTGATCTCTGGGTCCAAACTCTTCTGCCTTATTGGATGGGTTCACCACAAGAAAGCTGCCTAGGCAGCTCCCCAGCCTCTGTTCTCTCCAACAGCAGGTGAGACACTTCCTCAGAACAACTCCTTTGCTTGCCCCCAAATCTCTGGCTGCACCCACTGTGGGTAAAGAGCCAAAGCTGCTGCCAAGTTCATTAATAATTTTGGCTTTCTGGAGGAAGGAGTTGGATTGCTTTGCTCTTCAAATATCAAAACATCCAATTAACACAGCTAATTAGCATCACTAGCAGCAGTCAAAAGAATAGCAATTTAGATGCAGGATTTCAAAGGTTTTCTAGTTGTGGGCCAAGGCAACCCATCTCTTGCTAATGACAAGAGTTCTTCACTTAGGAAGTCCTATATCAACCATCAATTAACAACTGACCAGAGTCTGCCCTTTTCCAGAGTCATTTGTCTAATTAGAGCAGGAGATAGAGAAGAAACAGAGCAGAAAGGGAGGAGGGAAAATAAAGAAGGGAAACAGGAGGAAAGAAAGGGTGGTAGCGAGGAGTTAGGGAACCCAAGAGCAGGGGTGTGGTGGGGAAAATGGGAAAGGGCAAAGGAAATGGAGAGGCCCAGAGAATCAGAAGAAGACATTGGCATAGAGAGAGAACATACACAAAAACAGAAATCTCGGAAACAGACATAGACAAGCAGAAAAGATGACTTATAGGTAGAGAATCAGATATAAAGAAAAAAAAATTCCTTAAAATCTACAGAGAAAAATGACAAAGAACTTCCAGGAATCAGTAATTTGTGGAAATTAGCTGATCATTTGGAAGCTTTCATGTCCCAATCTACAAAATAGGCCTTGGCTATGAGAGTTCGAATTAGAATTTGGCAGTGCCTGGCTGCAGTAGAGAGAGCCAACGCAGGGAGAGACCAGGCAACCTTAGCCGGAACTTATCTCCCCTCTTCCCAGCCTGGGAGTTGGACTTCCATGGTCGCCTATGCAGCCAGCGCTGTCCCATTTGTGTCCCATCTGCTGTGAACCCAAGGATCCCAACAGCAAAACCTGTGATCAACCAAGGTAGTGCTGTCTTCCTCAAGGGGGGAAGCGACGGCTTTTCTTCTCAGAACTCGCTTTCCTCCTCTGAGGACACTGGCCCCTGGCTCCAGCCGCACCCCTTCTCTGATTGCTGCATCTGTCTCCAGCCTCTTTCCACTGCTATCCAATCCATTCTCCCTCCTGTTGCCAGAGCAGTATTCCTATGATGCAGATCTGAGACTACATCCTTTACTGACTTAAACCTCTGCAATGATTTTGCACTTTCTCTGGATCAAATCCAAACCCATTAAACATGGTATCAGGGCAGCTCTCTGGGCTCCAGCTCCTGCTGCCTTCTCTGCTATTCCTACCCCCTCCCCACTGTACGCCAATGCTCCAACCAAACTAGATGGCCCCAACTATCTCCTGTGTGCCCCAACTATCTTTAACTATGGACTCCTCATGCTGCATGGGCCCTGCAATGCTGCCCTCAGCCTTGCCCATGCCCTGTGCCTTTCCATATTTACATTTTCATTCCAGAATTCCTGCTGAGTAGTCATTTGTTCTTATTGTCCTGTCTCTTGCCCAATATATACAAAAGGTCACAAACTCAAATGGCTTCGGAGGATAGGCTTGTAATGTAAATACACACAATCACAAGTATGAAACAGTAGGGGGAGTAGTGACCACAAGTTCAAAATTTAATGAACCAATCAGCCAAAACAACAACTAGTCATTATTTTCCTAGTCAACCCTACCATCTGCAGTAGGGATTCAGCCATGAGTTACCAGCTGGTGGCGCTACACCTGTAACCTGGGCTCTGAGCTGAGTTCAACTCAAAGGTTCTCTGAGCTCCTACTCCACTTTCATCTCATGCTGTGGCCTATACAATTCCCTATTTGGCAGGCTTTTCATAGTGTCTACGACTCCTTCCCTCTGGGCCTCGCAGAGATGTTAACTGTGTGTAAATAGCTGCAGAAAATACTAGCATGGTGGCTAAGCCAATCCCACCCTATGGCTGGCCCTAGGAAAGATGCGTGCTATTGCTCAGCCCTTTAATGAAATAGGATTACAACACAGGAAGCATGTAACTAGGTAAGGCGATGCGCACAGATGGGCACAGACCTGGAAACCTGTGCCTTTCCCAGGAGCTTGCTCCACTGTGGCACTGGGAGTTAATTCTGGAAGGACTGAACGCTGGGAGGGCCAGTGTCCAGCAGAGAGCCCTCGCGGCAGCACGGCCTGAGCCTCCTCTCTATTGCCAGTGGAAACAGTCAGGACAGGAGGCAGAGCCAGGCCTCTATCCGAGGCGAATCACGGCACATGATCACCGTCTCCTTCCAGGCCTCGCTGGCCAACACCTTGCCAGATAAGCCTGGGCTTCCTTCTTTCCTGTGTTTACTTGTGTCAGACCCTGGTGAGGTTTCAGAAACTATAAACAAATGGCGTGTCAGCTCTCCAGCCCTCATTTCTCTCTTTACCCCTCCATTCACCTCGCTCTTCTCTTCTCCACACCCAGCATCCAGGACCCCTCCCCATTCACCCTCTCCTAGATAGAGTTCAGGGATTAAAAGCGCAGGCTTTGGGATTAGAAGCTCTGGCGGGAATTCCAAATCCCGCACCCCAGCTGTGCGACCTTGGGAAGTTCTGTCATCACTCTGAACTTCAGTGTCCTTGCCAATCAGATGAGAACACGAATCCCTGTCTGCTTTTTTGTATGGCTGTTTTGAGATTAAATTAGGAAAAATATCTAGACGTGCGCTTACCACATCAAAGATGTCTTGTCTGGCCCTCAGTTTTGCAATGTCACCAAGGATTCAGGAGATGGGATAAATTCTTTGCCCTTGTTAGCTTTCTTTCTTAACTGGGAAATGAAATATGAACTTCATAATGTTTCCAAAGTCATACCAAGGGGAAGTATCCACTGGACTGCAGTAAACAGACTCCCCTATTTATATCATCCACACTTTTTAATACAGCAATTTTATCATGCTATTTTCTTGCTCGGGAACCTTCTCTGGCTCCTTGTTTTCTGCAACATGAAAACCAAAACTCAAAATGTGTACCATGCTGTCTGTGGTCCCATGGAAATTTTCCACCTTTAATTTCTAAGCATCCCCAGTATGAACTTCTTCCTCCAGATGGGCCCATTTATTAACATTCCTGGCTTTACCCACTGAGCCTTTATTCTGGATGATCCACTCCTCAGAATATGATCTCTCTTCACCACTGGATTTCAAGTTCTATTTTTAGGCTGAGGCTAGTTGTATTCTGTTCTGTTTTTAATATCAATACAAATAGAGCTCGATTTAGTGACATCCTCAGTGAAAAATCACTACTTGAAATCCTTTGCTCCAGCACACATCTTAAAATCCAGAATAGGTATTTTTAGGTGTTCTGTGTTGCTGAGTTTAAATACCTGAAGCTAGAAGACCTGGGGTCAAATGCAAGCATACTAACGTGCTATTTAGTGTTATATGCATCTTGGCTGGGCCAGGAGACACAGATATGCTGGGAAATAAGATTCCAGATGTTTCTGTGCAGGTGTTTTGGGATGGGATCAGCATTTAAACCAATGGCCCTTGAGTGAAGCAGACTGCCTACTGTAACACGATGGACCACGAGTTAATGGCTTTAGAGTAAAATAACGATGATCCCTTGCCATAGAAGACGAAATTCTGCATCAGGCACCTTTGTACTTGAACTTCTACATCATTCTACTCTGGTCTCCAGCCACATCCCCACCTTCACTGACCTCTAGAACAGCCACAAGAGCCAGTTTCTTAACATGAATCTCTATATTGTGTTGGTTCTGTGTCTAAAAGAACTCTCAGATAGCCACTGCTGGTTATGTACCTCTGTTAGATTATTTCAGCTCTCTGGGCCTTTGTTTTCTAAACCATAAATGGAAGTGATTGGTCCTCACCTTACATGGTTATCATGAAAATTCACTATGATTTTGTCTGTGCAGAAGAAGCACCTGCACATTGTGTATGATCTCACCTCAGGAATCTTAGGACCAAAAGCCCTTCTCCCTGAAGTCACTCCAACTGGTCCAGCCCCCTTTGCTCTCTGACCCACTCAAGGGCCCACATAGCACATGTGATGTCCAGCACTGCTTGGGCCTTGGCTCTAGTACAGACATCTGGTACAGATGCATCTGGGGGCGGCTCTCAAAGCTGGATATCATAAACACTTCAGACAAAGTGCTGCAGTCGACTGGGCTCTGAATGTAAATGCATCCCAATGCAGGGTAATAAAAATCCTAAGCTAGTACATTATGAATGCAAAGGCACAATGCTAGCTCTGCTCTCTGCCTCCATCTGAACAGCAAAAAGGAAAGATGCATGTCCAGGCCTAAAGAAAACGAACCTTGGGAGGCAGACAGGCAGTCAGAGAAAAGGCAGCAGGACGAGGCTGGCTCCATCCTAGCTCTAAGCCACTACCTCCTGACATTACATACCTTGAATCAGGGGAAAATGCTGTTTGTTTGCCCAGTAAGGGAAAAATGAAATGCTGCAGCCCTAGGGTTGGGCCTATGGGCCTCGGCACATGGCAAAGCCCTAGGACACAGGTGTATCCAATCAGCCCTCAAGCAGGGGCTCTAGTAAGTTTTCCTTCCAAGTTGGTGGTGCAGAAGAGGCTCAGGACGTCGGAGGTCGGCTTGAGGGGAAGCTCAGCCAAGAGATCTTATTGGACCCTTGAACTCTGCTAACTCTTGCCTTTTCTGTGGACTAAGAACCCCATGATTTGGCCATGCCATTGCTGGTCTAAAATGACAGCCCCCTGGTGCCTCCTTATGCTCATAGCACAGGAAGCCCACTCTCTGGTCCTGCCTCAGCTCCACCAGTCCCTCCTTCAATCATCTCATCTGTATGCAAATGCTACCTATTTTCCCAGGTGCGGGTGGCCACTTGGCTCATCTAGGACAAACTTCTGCTGGAAGGTGGGGCTGCAGGCTGCCTTGGCTCCATGCTCCCTGTGGCTCTCAGGTCTGATTTCCATGTGTTCTGCTGCTATGGGGACAGTGGCTCCCAGCCATATGCTCCTCCCCTGGTGGGTCATCAGAGTGGAAAGTGCCACACCAAACCTCCCAGGCACAGTGAACATCCCCATAGGAGCTCATTCTGTGAGCATTCTCTGGGCCAAAGCAAGCCAGAAATAGCCACACTAGTGAGGTTGGGCAGAATACCCCACCCATAGCCCTTCCCTTGCACGTGAAGCTCCAGTCAGCTCTGGCTCCTGACCACACATTGCTGTGCCACGTCTCTGGGACCTGGCCTAGACACACATTTACTCTTGGAGTTTCAGCTGAAGGAATCCTCCTCAGTGAAGCCACTCCTACCTGCTTAGGCTATTAGGCACATTCTTCTTCATGTGCCCTCTGCTCCTCATGGAAATTCCCATTCTCATACTAAAGTCCTCATGGCAACTTCTCTTTAAGATTGTGCTCTGGGAGTATAGGGGTCTTGTGTGACACAACTTCAATGGGGCCTGACACAGGAGAAATGCTCAGAAGCCTCATATTAATCAAATGAATCAATACCTGAATTAGTGAGTGACTAGGAATTAAGTCCTGGCCTCTCTACCTGGACCTACTGGTCTCTGTGTATTCTTTGATGTGGGCCCAAGGGTGCACAAGCCTAGGTGGGGGCTGTAGTACACCCAAGACAGTGAATAGGGCCTAAGGCCCTGGACCCATCATCTGTACTTGCCCTTACAACTTGAATTCATAAACTACCTGAGCAGTAAAGGCTATTAGGGGCTCTTTATTTCCCTTCTTCTCCCCTTGAAGGGAGATATAGCGCTATTAACGGCTGGTCCCCAAGCCCATCACAGAGCTTAGTATAGAGCAGACATTTGGGAAATAGCTGTTTTGTGGTTTGCCCTCCAACACTATTACTGACAGGAGAATGAAATGCCAGAGAGGTAAAAGGAAACGCATCAAGTCACACAGTGTATTTCAGATAGATTGCCCTGTAGCCCAGCGTCCCTGAGTGGCTGGAGCCTGGAACCTGATGGGCTTTTCCTGAGGCCTTGCTTCTAAAAGTCAGGGTCCTGAGATCCCGTGAAGTAGGTCCTTTGCCACTTTTTCCTAATTTATTCTAAGTTACCAAGTGCAACATAGATGAGCTATAGCTCTGACGCTGAAAGACCGTGTGACGTGGTAGCAAGGAAGGAGCCTTGGACTAAGAATCTCCTGGCGACCTTGGCCAGTGCCTCTTCACCAATCCTTTCAGAGTTCAGGAAGAGTTCACACCTTTCACCCAGAGCATCGGAGTCACAGGTGATTTGTCAGTCAGGCTACTGTCGGTGATGCCCACTGTGCTGCGAAGCTGGCCTGCAGCACTAGCAGTCTCTTTGGAGGCCGTTTTCCCTTACAGAGACTCCCAGTCTAGGAGCCCTGACATTCCGGAGCTTTAGTATTCAGAGTGCCGCTGCTGACAGTGAAACAGCCACTGACCATAAAGTCTGACATTTTGGAGATTGAGGTGTTTGGAATTACTCATACACATGCGAACTCATTGCTCCTTCTTATACTGTTCTGAAATCTAAAACTGACTTTTAGCAGAGCTCAGGAATTTTTCCTCAATGATTGCCTCCTGGTAAAGAGCTGTGGCTGAGTGTAGGCCAAGTAAACAACTCTGTTGCTCAGAAGAAAAGCAACGCAGAGCAGTGAGAGACTGCGCTGGTGCTTCACAGAGGTGCCTGCCCTGTTGGACAGAGTGGGTGGTCTGCATTGTCCCTGGGAGTGCTTGGGTGGGGGGTAGGTGGGAGGGTGGAAGATGGCAGGGCCAGGCCAGCCGAATCCCACCTGCGGGCTGAAAGGGGCCCAAGAGAATGAGCAGCCTGCCTCTGCCCTGCACAAGCTAGGGGACCTAAGGTGGGGGAATACAGCGAGCCAATGCTTCATTTTCAGGAAAGAAATGGTGACTACTTGTAAGGCTGAGAATAAAATAAGCTAAAGAAGCACTTAGCAATGGACCAGTACATTGCATGCAAATGGAAAATTGTTTTCTCCACTCAGGAGCTTCCCAATTGCCCAAAACACAGACAACTTCTTCATGCCTAAAATTCTGTGTATTTCCAGAATCCCAGAGACAGCCTCTTGCACATACTATTAACTCCTCAGCCGAGGGGCAGTGGGCTTGGCATTTAGCAGTCTTCCTTCATTGCATAAAAATGGGGCAACTTCAGCTGCAGCTTTTTTCTGAGAGAGCTCAAGAGAAGGTGGCTCTGAGCTTTCAGAGTGGCCAGCTCGCTGTGGAGGTGCCATCCGTGCTGTGGTACCAGCCGTTCTTTATTCTGGCGTCCTGTTGGCCTCCCAACATGGTCTCAGCAGACCTGGACTTACTGGGGTCCCAGGAAGTGAACACATGGAATTAGAGAGTGCAGTAGTCACTTCCAAGCCTCCCTGGGAGCAGTCAGGCTGTGAAATACTTATGTTAGCTCTTCTAGTCCTCACAAAACAATGTCTTTATTCAGCAAACAGTCCAAAGTCCAGCAAAGTAAAGGAAATAGTTCAAGGTCACACACAGAGCTTGGAATTGAAACCAAACCTGTCTGGTTTCAGAACCTGGGCTTTTAACCACTGAACACCTGTTCAAACCCTTACAGCCCCAGCCCCTGCATGAGCCTCTACCACCTGGTTGTTCTGGGTTTCTGCAGCTGAGTTTAGCCGTCTGAGAGTCTCCTGGGATGGTGAGAGGATGCAGACTACCCTCCTTGGATTTGCTGCACCTTCCAAGCTTGGTCTCCGCTGCATGCTTGGATTGCATTTTATGACTGTGTCCTTGGCTTTTGTTAGGGGACATCGTGAGAGGCAGCACACGATATTAGCACTAGCATCTGCTGAAGACATGCTCACGAGGCCAGAGGCCATTTCCTTTGGGTTCCCAGCACAGGCCCCTGGGTGGGATGGTTTCCTAAGAGCCCAGTGATAAGAAATGCTTTGCATCACTTTATTCTGGCATGAGATTTTGTCATAATTTACCACAAATGATAAATAAATGAGCAAGCAAATTAAAATAACTGGCCCATGGACACACACATCCGCATGGCATGGGTGCCTGGGGACATGAGTCCTTTTCCATCACAAATGTTTCCCTGTCAGATACCCTTGGAACAGACACCCCTTAGCCTACAGATGTCCCCTGATTGTCCCCTAGCTCAGCTCACAGCCTCTTATCAGACACTCAGACAGGAAACCATTGTGTCTACATGGGAAGGCAGACAGAAAGGCAGCTCCTTTGAGGTGAAGGTCAAGTCACACTATTCCAGCCAGCTCAAGGAGCAGTGTTTGAATCTGAATCTGAACTGTGTTGTGCGGGGGGGTGGGGGGTGGGGGGGAAGGAGGCAGGGAAGGGAGGATTGAATAAAAAGGAAGAGGAAGAATTAAAAAAAATGTCTGCCTACAGATGGGGTTGCAAGGGAGATGGGGAAGGCAAGGGACGGCTGTGTCCCTGCTGCGGTCAGAGCAAGCCTGGTGTGACAGGTCTCCTCATTCAGTCCTCGCCATGATCTAAGGTGCTAGGGGCCTCAGCGACTTGCTCAAGGTCATCAGAACGGAGAACACTGGCTGTAAGCCTGGCTCTGAATACAAAACATTTCCTCTAGTTCCCAAGGAAGAAGGGAATGGAAGAGTTGAAGAGATAGGAGAAGAGAAAGGAGGCTGAGCTGTGGAAGGTAGTACAGTGAAGAGGGCAAGAGAGGGAGACGGAAAACTACGTGTGAAAGTGTGTGTACCGGTACAGCAGGGTCAACTCCAGGAGAAGGAAAAGACAAAGAAAAGAGAAAAGGAGAATGAGAGAAGAAAAGGAACGGCACACGGAGGAGGCTTCTCTCCTTCCAGAGGGGATAAACCTCTGAGGAAATGAAAGACGTGCCTCTGCCTCTTCAGCCCCACACAGGTGATTCAGGTCCCTTGGAGTTCAGGTGTCAGCCCAAACAAAGGAAGGTGGCTGTGAGTGGACTCACAGCCAGCTGTGTGCCCCAGTGACCAGGAGAGGGCGCCGCAACCTCAGGCAAGTGCAAGGGAGCGGTGGCTGGGATCCTGGGAGGCGACAGGCGGCAGGAAGACGTTGGGAGTGGAAGCCACACGCTCATGACTCGGTAGGTCACCGGCTCTGTGGCCGCCTGCACCTGCAGCCCCAGCATCTCTCTGGCGGTACCAGCTCCCTGTGGACACGAATCCTCTCTGATTTAGGTCCTCCCAGCTGCCCAGTCTCACCTCTGCGGCTCGCTTTTGCCGCTGCTCTGTTCTAGACCTGCTGTCTGTCTCTCAAGGACAGCCCGTGTCTGGCCTCCCTCTGCCCGCCCTCGTCCTCCTACCTGCCATCAAGAGGACAGGGTGGAAAATTTCAAAAGAGCTTTTGTGTGTGCCATTTGCACCTCACAAGGTAGGCACAGAGAACGGGGAACTGGGCACGGAGTGGAGTGGCCATTGCGAGCACATTAAAAAATAAAAATTGTTGGGCTTGCCAGTCACTGCATCCTCCAGTGAGGACCCAGGTACCTTAACTCTTTATTGTGCTGTATTTCCTCCGCACCAGATGAAGGAGGGCTTACTCCTGCTGTCTCTGAGCACCAAATGCCAAATCCTGGTTCCACTGAGCCCTGGCCTCAGTCACAGATCCTCACCACTGTGCCTGATCACTAATGATTTCAAAATCTTGATTCTTTAAAAATAGATTTGAATTATGCTTGTAAGTACCCCTAATGGAGTCTGTCTCTATCAGGGTCTGAGTACTCTAAAAACATTTTTAACAAGATTGCTATTTAAGAATCTTAAGAACCCCTTAAGAATCTTAAGAACTCTTCATAGAAGGTTCCATGAAACCTATAATTCATGCAGATTTCACTGACTTCAGTGGCGCAGACATTTGTTCCTTACATCGCCACTAATTCAGTACAGTACGTGGCCTAGTATAATACCTTCTATGTTTTAGGAAATCTTTTAGATGCCTCAGGATACTTTCGATGTTTCCAGCTGCTAGAACAGCTTTGGGAGGCAGGTATCAGAAGGATCCCTGTAGCGGACAGGCAGACGGAAGCTCAGAGAACTTTTCTCACTGGCCCCAAGCGACACAGTTTGTAAATAGCAGAACCAAGATTTGTCCTCAGGTCGGCCTGGCAGTACATTGACAATGGCATCTGATGGTTCTAACTCGGCCCTGAGCCCATATGGCCAGCTTCTTCAAAGAAAGAATCTTTCTAGGGGAATCAGAGGATATAATACCTGAGGAAAGAAGTTCAGACTTCTGGGATGTGTCGGCCCACCACCTATACAGTTTCTTCCATCTGATCTTAGCTTCTGTACTTCTGGAGTGGGACTGGCCTTAGCTTAGGCTTGGCACTCGGGCCAAATGCCCCTCCCTCCTCGGATCCTTAGACTCCTTGTCTATAAAGCAGAGGCACTTTTCTACACTTTTGTGAGGACCACATGGTGGTTCTTTCTTTCTTTTTTTTTTTTTTTTTGGTGGAACCAGGGATAGAACTCAGGCCCTTGCGCTTGCCAGGGAAGCACTTATTCCACTGAGCCATCTCCCTGGCCCCTCACATGGTGGTTCTAATGGCACTCTATACGCTGATGGTGCTGTTCCCGGCTGCTGCACCCAGTGCATGGGATTCTGAAAGTGCTTCATAGGCCGCATAAACATATTTCATTTTGAGCTGAAATCCATGCATCTCCTTTCTCCTCTCTACTGATTCAAGGGAAAATCTGCAGAAGCTGAAAGCATGGTGTTAGCCCTTCTCCCCTCTACGCTCCTTTTTGCATGCTGCCAGCCATGACTTCTGCCCCCTATCTCTAGGGACACATCAACAGGCCAAGCACGGCCACAACCCCAGCCACAGGCTCTTGTCTCAGATGGAGTTGGCAGCTGCCTCCTTTTATTGGCAGCACATTTATCATCTTGAAGAAAATATTGACGGGTACAAAACCCCGGACAGGCAGCATGTCTGGGCAGGGAGTGCGGCCAGAAGTGAGATTTCAAGTGTAGGTTCCAGGTTTCTCTGGGTAAAAGGGTAGGTTGTCTTGTGGAGAAAAGGCCTTGTCCTCTGCAGTTGGGCAGAATCCCAGGGAGGATTGTGTTTGGTACAGAGTAGCTGTTCAATAAGGCTAAGATAGATCTAAGTTAAATAAGCTCTTTGAATGAGACCTGGTGGGTGGGGACATTTGTGCAAGCCCGTATGTGATACCTCGAGAGGAAAGTGATTGTCTTAGGATCATTGGAAACAGAGCTCCAGGGACACTGGCAATAGCAGGACAAGGGAAGGCCACAGCCTTCTTGTTCCCCAAAATTGTTTCTGTCCAGGCAGCCAGAGTCAGAATGAATTGGGGCCTGAAGATAGCATGCGATGGCTATTGGGGTCGGTATATCATCTTCTGGGTTACCAGTGAACTGGATAGTGTCAACTGTGATTGCTAAATCATTTTACTACACCGGAAACCTTATCACTCCAAATTGCTACTTTCAAAGCTGCTTTTGTTTTCTTTTCCTCTAAAGACAAAAATTATTCAACATCCTTGTTCTCAATGCTGCATAAGCTCCTCGCAGATGGGCCACGCAATTACCCATCCCATGGTGACTCCCGAATGACCTAGAGTGGGGCTAGTGGTCTTTCTCGGTGTCCTTGGTGCAGGTCCATTTGAGCCTAAACCTGCAACTTGTTTAAACCCAGAAAGGTCCTCTCACTTTGCGGAGTCTCTTCACGTGTGTGAAGCATGAAGGTGAGAACACAAGTGTGTGCACAGTGTGTAAGTGAGCCCAAGTATAGACAAACAGGTTTGAGTTACTTAAGAATCAGCCAGGATTTCTCCTGATGGTCACAGGCTAACAGTAGTAATCCTGAAACAATATCAACTCGCTTCATCATCAGCTTGGTTTCCATGGAGCGTTGCAGGCTGCTCCTGAGGGCTGACAGTTACCGCTACAAAGTAACTTTACAACTTGGTGCTTTGTAGCACTCTGCTGACAGTAATATTAACAGCAATTCGAATTATGGTTGTAAACTTGACAACAGCAGGTAAAACCCTTAGGAGCCTCATTTTTGGGAATGAGGGAGGCTGGGAGAAGATAATGACATTTGGGTCTAGTAAGACATAGCAGGAGGCACCCAGAAATCAGGGACACACCTGGATCTGGAGGGGGGGGCAGCAGTCCAGGGCAGGGCTTGTGAAGGTCAGGGCTGGTAGGTGCCACAGAGAGAGCTTCTGGTGGTGGCCAGCAGACAGGGCTGCATCTGTATGATCAGATTGGCCAGGAGGCCAGTGTGGGAGGCAGGGGTTGCAGAAAGGGCTTGAGGAGCTAATAAGGTAGCAAGAGACGGCAGGCAGGCAGGTGAGTCCCAAGTCTTTGTGGGAAAGAGCAAAAGCTCCCTTTCTTCAGGAAGTGCAGGGGAAACATGAGCTGACTGCAGAGCAGCAGGAGGAAGGGAAAACAAGAGCCTGCCAGGCGGAGCAGACAGAGGAGGAACTGGAGCTGGATCAGTCTGGATTTAAATTTCCACTACACCACACTGTAGCTGGGTGGCCCTGGGCGTGTTATTTGATTTTTCTGAGCTTTAGTTTCTCTACTTCATCTGAAAGTCCAAAGTCAAATGATCATTGTCTTCATCGATCCATCGATCCATCCATCGATCCATCCATCCATCCATCCATCGATCCATCCATCCATCAATCCACCCACCCACGTATCTACCCACCTACCAATATACCTATCTACCTATTGATTCAAACATAAACTTGAAGAACATATCATTTGATATTATAATATAAAGGTAGGAAAATTAGAACCAGACCAGGGAACAGAAAAGCAAGTTACAGGCAAAGCCAAATCTTCATTAAATCCAAGTATCCATGCCAGGAATCCCAGCACTCAGTAGGCTGAGGCATGAGGACTGCTGTAAGTGTGAGGTCAGCTTGGACTACATATTGAGTCTCTGTCTCAAAAAAAAAAAAAAAAAAAAAAAAAGAAAAGAAATACAAGGATCCTGACCTTTTTCATGAAGCAGAACCTCATTGTTATTGCTTTTACCATTACTATTACTCTGCTATCGTCATTCATTCATTCATTCACCCATTCATTCACTCATCCAGCCAGTGGGTCGGTAAATATTATATTTAAAGGTCAAAGTCTGCTCCATGTTTGCAAGAGAAAAATAGTCAACAGAGTGCAATGTAATTTAGTTTCTGTTTTCATAACCCTCTAATTGAATATATTTTTCCCCTCATGAATTTTAACAAAATGATGAACCTAAGTAATGCAAATAAGAACTGGAAAGTACATAAGTACTCTTAGATGCCAGCCAACAGGTAACCTGACTGCTCCCTGCTCTTCTCTTCACCCAAAAGGTGAGGATCGCCCATCAAGGGTGAATGTCCAACTTTCTGTGTCTGACTAACTTCCCTCCACACTGTGGTTTCTCCATCCATTTTCTTGCAAATGCATTCCTCTGTATGGCTGCGCAGTAGTCCATGGTGCATGATTCTACATTTCTTTATCCATCTGTTTATTGATGGGCATCTGAGAAAGCCATCAAATGTAAATAAACGAAAGTGTTACATAAAGGAGAGAGGTAGGAAATAGGAAGGCGAAATTTGAGAGGAAGGGAGCAAGGATCCAGGGAAGGTAGAGGAGAGGGAGAGAGGTAAAAGGACTGAAAATGATAGATTCTATGAAACAAAAGCGACTGTTACACACTGCCAGCCTGAGGTAATTTGAAAGCATAACAGGCCTCTGGGCCATCCTCTGCACACCGGGAGTCCTTGGAAGAGCCTGGTGGAGCACCCTGGCACAAGCTGTGGGGAGCTCAGCAGGCAGGCTAGGGGCTGTGGGCTTTGCTCCTTTTGTTTCTTTTCCACGCCCATTTGCATTCCCTGCAGGTCTGCTTAGTAGCAGGCCTTGCTTGGAGAAGTGATGTGACTTGCCGTGTATCACGCAGCTTTGTGATGCAAGCACAAGGTAAAAGCCCATACTGGAAGTAGGGTCCTAATTTCTAGCCTGGCCTCTTCTGTGCCAGCTCATCCAGCAGAAGCCCGCCTTGACAGTGGACACCAAAAAGTCACTTCCTTAACTGAGATGGTATGATAACTTGTATTTATTATGTTCAGGTGTCTCTAGAACTGCAGGTACCTACAGCCCGCTTTTTACCTAGAATCTCCCTTTGGATGCCTTTTATATTTAACACATTGAAAACAGATTAAATACTCTCTTCCAAAGTCTCCTTCTCTACTGCTTCTTGGCTAAGTGGCTGGACCCTGTTGTTCAGGTCAAGAACATGGGCATCTTCCTTGGCTCTCCTCTACCTCAAATATAAACAATGAGCATAATAGACTCTTTCCTATCTGTTACATGTAAGAATACATCAATGGAATTACTGGGCTGGGGACATAGCTCAGAGGTCCAGAGCCTGCCCAGCAAATGCAAGATCTTGAGTCTGATTCCTAGCGCCAAACCAAAGGTCTCCAAGTGGAATTACTTCATTCTCAGTTTCAGCTGAGATCACACAATAGATACTATATTTTGAAGTGAGGTAAAAGGCCACCACAAAGGATCCCCCAAAGGAAACCAGAAACTAGTTTTGAAACTTTCAGCTCACCTTCGGAAAAGAAAGTCCCTTCAGAGGTTCCACAACTCCAGTAGGGAGGGACCCACTGAGTGCTGAGAAAGGAACCTTAAACTGTCTCTTAAGGAAACACAACTGCCCATGTCAACAGACTTCCATCACTGGCAGAGAATGGATCTAAAGAGTGCATGGGGGACTGTGAGGCTAGTTAGTTAGAGCAGGAGGCACCCACAGACTTCCTGTCCCTTTCCTCCTCACCCTCACCTTGAAGAACCTTGGCAGATTGAACAGTTTCTGTAACCTAGATGGAGGAAAATCAGGGAGAGAGAAGTGAAGAGTACCCTACCCCTCTTCTTTATTCTAGTTCAAATATAACTTAACTAGATTGTTCTTTATGAACAATCTAGTTAAGTTATATTTGAACTAGATGATGGGGAGGAATTTTCTTTGAAGAGATTTGATGTCTTTGATTGGGACAAGCATAAGAATGGCTCAACTGAACTGGGAGTCGTGGTGCACACCTATAACCCCAGAACTCCGGAGGCTGAGGCTGGAGGACTGCTGCAAGTGTGAGGGCAGCCTGGGCTACACAGTGAGCTTAAGGCCAGCCTGAACTGCACAGTGTGACCCTGTCTCAAAAAGACACACACACACACACACACACACACACACACACACACACACACACACACAACTCCTGAGCTGAGATCATGTTGTGACCAGAATTTAAGAACTTTTAATTTCCTGAGAGTAATTGGAAACTCACTGGTCCTGCCAGAGCCTTTAATATCTCTAGATCTATAATTCCTATCCACCTATCTACAAGGCCAATGGGAGACAACCAAAAAAGGTGTTTTATAATTGCATCTTGTTAATACTGCATACACAATGTACCAGTGCCATCTTTCACACTTCTTTCTCCTTCTTTTGCTGGCCTGGCTCAGCCTATTTATTGATCACCGGCTATTTCTGGCCCCAAACCAGCTCCCTCCCAATCCTTGGACAGTGCAGCATCTCCCTGGCATCTGGGCTCTCTCCTGTACTTCTGCTTCTGCCAAGGCTTCTCTGTCTCTTCTTCCTCTGTTGCATTACCTGCACCCTAGAGGTCTAAGCCCTAGTTTCTCTTCTTCCAGAAAGTTCCTCATAATCTTTCCCACTCCGGCTGTACTCCCTCCTCAGCCTGCAGAGCTTTCATCTACCGGAATATTTTATCTCTCCATGAAACTGTTGTCTCTTTACTGTTCTCTCTGCCCTTCAAATGATCTTCATGAGGACGGGGACTGTGTCAAAATTCATCTGTCTCTTTCTACTGTCTAATAAGTTGCATGGGGTGGATGAATGGATAAACAACATCTTTGGTGTCTGGTCTATGCTCTAAGGACCTCATATAAAGAATATAGTGGGGCCCGAGGTGAGTGTGCTTCAGTTCACTGACACAGTCTCGCATTGTCCCTTTGCCAGGCACACGCTTCTCCTGGAGCCAGTGTTACCTGGTCTCGGCATGATTACAGCCATAAGCCGGGTAGAAACCAGTCTGCCCAGGACCACGGTCTCTCTGTTCTCAATGTTTTGCTCACCTGTGATGTCAAAGACATTCTTCCTCTTGGCTTGAAACAGGCCCTAAACAAAGGCCACAGATGCTCTCAGCTGCTTTATAATACCAGGTTAGCTCTCTTTCTCTCTTTTTAAATCATTTGGACAGAGCATATTTATTACTTGGCAACCAGTAAAATGTAAATAGAGTTTGCTGAAGAATGGTCCAAAATTCTCAAGAATTTATCATTTCACAATGACAATAAAAGCAACAAATGACAGAAAAAAAAAGAGACAAGAGAACTAATATTTAATAGCAGTGGGTACGAGCCCAGCAACTCATCTGCCCATGAGAATGAGCCTCCCATGTAACCCTCATAACAATCCTGAGAAATAAAGCCAGAGTGGTTAAGTAACTGAGTTTGGGCTCTCAGGAAGAATATTGTAAAAGAAAATGCACACCTGGGGCTTTGACCCTGAAGCTGTATTCTTGTCACAGTGTGACAGAAGAGAATTCCTGGGGCCACCTGCCAGGGAAGCATCTGGAGATGTCCCTCTGTTGTGTTCTGTTGGAAGTAAGGACCCTTCTCCCAGCCAGATAAACTGCATATTTACTCACCCACATGTTAGATCCTAGTTTTTCTTCTTGGAGCCCACGTGAGGTCCCCCAATTCAAAGCTTTCAAGCTAGAAGAGTGAATGTAGCTGTTGGCTAGGCTTGATAACCATCTCGGGTCTTTTTATTGATTTTCATTATTAGATTAGAAGCTTTTATGTTCAAAGAACTAAAGGCTCGTGGGTTCTTCATAGCACACATTTATCTAAGCATGGAATTAGATTTTAGAATGAGAAAAATCTTATATCAGAATTAGAAGAGATTGGAGTAGTGAGAGTACAGAGTTCCACATGCACTTTTATTCCACAACAATTCTGACAAGTAGGAAGCATTAGACACAGCCTAAGAGAGGACCCAAGGCTTACTGGAGGCCATATTGTCATAATGTTAATGAATTCCAGCCCACAGTTCTCCTTTCAAAGCATTCATTGGGTTAAAGACTAAAACAACAGAAGGAAAGCCTATGATCTGCTCAGGCTGAGAAAAGTGGCACATGCACATTGTTGAGGATCTTTTGGGGAGTACCAGGGGACTGAGGACGTGGTCATCCTTTCACCCTCCTGATAACCTGCAGCATGGGTGAGATTTTTATTTTGCAAATGGGGAATTGACCTCAGAGTGGTTTGATGACCAGCCCAAGGTCACACAGATGGGTAGGCATCAGTGATCATTTCTCTATTTCTCTGAGGTAGTGTTGAGGGAAAGTCAGAGAACAAGACCAAGGTTATGTTTAGCTGGTGCTTTTCCAGGGAGGGAAATTGAACTGGTTGGTGCATGATCTGGATGAGATATCCCTCACGATTTCCTGCCTCCCCAGCTCTTCCCTGGTCCCATTCAATTCCTCTGGCTAGCTATCCTGGTATCCATGTATTTTGATTACTGGGGAAGACACACACAGTAGGATAGACACAGGACACTCCATCCCAGGACACACACAACTCCCAACATCTGAACCGGCTGGTGTTTTATGATGACTGATTTCTGATCATTAACATAAATACTGGGCCTCGTTCTCACAAACCGTTTCAATGGCCAGACCAATAATTATTGAATACGTAATTTATGGTGCATAATTATATATGTTATTTCCTTTAGCTTCATCACAACTCAGTGAAGTTAAGTAGCATGACAGGTTAGGGACTCTGAGGCCCAGTGAGTTTATGAATTTGCTTTAGATGGTTTATCTAATAAATGGCTGAGCCATGATTTAAAGTGAGGCATGTCTGAATCTGAAATCCATTCTCTTTGCATAGTACCATGCTTTCTCATGAATATCTTTATCTCATTCCCACACCGGGGGCTAGGAAAGTGTGAAAGCCTTCAGCATCCTATGAAGGTGAGGAAGTCGCGCCAGACAGGCTGGCGGACTTGCGGAAGAGCGCTGGCTCCCTGGGGTGAGGGTGGTGCTGTCATCGGCGTCAGGTCTCCTGACTGCCCGTCTAGAGGACACTTTCTCCCAGACCATATTGCCATTGCTATCAGACCATGTAATTTCTTTTTCTGATTGGGACATGGAGCCGGCAGCCAACAAAGATCACAATCTGTCTGCCTGAAGTCTCTCTGTGTTATGAGATGAGTTTGAAAAAATATATATTTCAAAGAGGAACCAGGTTAAATCACCCTTGTGTGTGTTGAATCAGCCCGAGCTCTGCTGACAATTTCAGTTACCTCTTTTCAGCCTCTGGATGGCAGAAAGAAGTAAGGTGGCTCCAACAGTCGCACGGCCTCTTTTTAACCTTGACTCCTTACAGCCACTCGTGCCTGTCCTCATTGCCACTCCCATCCACTCATTACCAAGGTCGTTCAGGTTAATTAAATATCCTGTAGCACCATCCTGAACTCCCCACCTAGAGATCACGTTCACAGCCTCTTGAGGCAGTCAAACTGTACTTGGAGCCTGAGTGGCTTTCCACATTTACTCAAAGTCCTTCAAAGCTCTCCATCATCTTCATACTCAGTTCAAATGCCTTACAGTCTGTATCAACTGATCTCTTATGTCTGAAGCCCTTCAACTGTCTCGGGGCAGCTTACAGCTCCTGATGTGCACCTTCTCCTCCTCTTTCCACTTCAAGGCCTCTCTAGAAGCCTATCCCCAGCCACACTGGACAAGTTTCTACTCAGTCTTAAAACTCAGCTGAAGTCCGGAGAGATAGCTCAGTAGAATAAGTGCTAGCCTGGCAGCCCAAGATCCTGAGTTCAATCTATGAAACCAGAAAAAAGACAAAACAAACAAACAAACACCTCAGCTGAGCTACCTATTCTTGGAGAAGCCTTGCCTTATTTCCAGGGGTATTTTTAAATTCTCTGTCACCTTCATGTAAAGACAGTTCTGTCACTGCTACACTTCCTGTGCCTAGAACGTCACCTGCCCGATGGTAGGCATCCAACATGTACTTGTTCAAGTCAAGTATTCCACAGCCTTTCAAGATTTCTATGCCACAGAACTTGTCACATGCACCTCCATCGTCTCCTTCCCCTCTTCCTCTTCATGTTGAACTAAAGCCCTGTGAGTCTAGCATCATATCTTCTTGTTTTACACTAGGTGCTTTGTTTGATTCCTGGAACAGCAACCTAATGCCATGTTACTTTAGATTAAAGGCAATTGAATATTGAGGGCCAGAAACCATGGGGCTGACCCAAGGTAAGGATGATCTACTAAAAAATATTTATTTCTATCACTAAAGCACATTAGAATTGCTAAGAAAGGGCAGGTGGTCCATAAAATTGGATATCATAAAACAATGAAAAACTGAGCATAGGCTTCCTCCAGAGGGAACCATGCCTCGCTGTAGATTGGGTTATTGGATTCCTTTTGGTGCACAAATTCAAATTCCTCTTCCAGGCAAATCTCTCTCTCTTTTTTTGTCATAGTGTCATAGGAGGAAAGGGCAGGTATTATGCACAATGTGACTCATGGACATATTAAGGAATTAAATAATAATAATTATACAGAGCATAAGCTATGAGCCACATATCACATGCGCCCAGGGAAGGAGTGGAATGGCACCTAAGATGGCCAGGACTTTGGAAATCATGGGACCTCTGCTTCAGAGAAGACCCTATTGCCTTGGCCTTGCTAAAACAAGAGGTTATAAAGCAGAATCCAAGAGAACTCTCAGTCTTGGTGACTGGAGGAGGGGAATCTCTGTCCTTCTGAAGGTGTGTCCAGTGCTTTACAGGATCTGTGGCTCTGCCCTAACCCCTGGCCTATGCCTTCTGGGCCCTCCCAGGTCATCACCCTGCCTCCCATGTTTCCCTAAAAGTAACTAGGAACTACCACACTGCAACTGACCAGGTCATGTCACTCAAAGAAAAGATGTTTTTCTGCACAGTATAGTATGAACTCCATAAACATACACATAAGGGTTGCAGGAAGGGTCAAAAGATTACTTATTTTCCTGGAGAGGAAGAATTTGCATATGTTATCAGCCTTCCAAACCCATTCTGAATCCAATGCCCCAGAATACCCAAGGACAATGCTATGCAGAGGTCATTCCATGCTCTTCCCTTTTCCTCCCTCAGATATAAATTTTCTCTGAGAAAAATAAGGTTTGTTAAAGGAGAAATGGATCCATCTAAAAACAAAGGAATACATGAAGGTAGAATCTATCACAATCTGTCACAGCCTTGATATAGTGACTTTAAAATTAAAATCAACAGTCAGGAGCTAGAATTACTAAATGATCTCTTTAAAAATCAAGCAAGCTAAAAAGTAACCTATAATTTCATCATGGTGAGCTTAGGAGTTTTCAGAGAAAATTTATGAGAAAACTAAGAGGAAAAGCAATGTGTCAAAGAAAATACTAAGGCAGAATGAGAGTTGTGCAGAGGAGGAGAAAGGAAAGGCAAAGAAGAGGAAGATGACAAGGCGAGAGAAAAAGAAAGAAGGATGGGAAGAGGAAAGGAGGCAGTAAGGATAGCAGAGCAACGAGATAAGAAGTGGGGCTAGCACAGGAGAGGAGAGGTACAAGAGGGGAGGAAGAAAGACAAAGGAAAATTGGCAGCAAGAGAAGAAAGTGAGAGAGCAGGGGCAGAAGAAGGTAGAGGTGAAAAGAAAAATCCCAGGGTGCAGTTCCATGTTCTGGGCTAAAAGAAGACATCAAGGCTACCAAACTCTTCCTCCTGGGGTATCAGCCTTGCTGCTCACAGATCTCAAATAGCCGAAGGCTCATTGCCTCTCAAGAGAGGGTAAAGGAGAAAAAGACAAGAGCAACAGAAATGATATGAGGCTACGGGTCCCAGGACCACAGGATTCGTGGGATATGGCGGCTGCTGCGAGGATGTTCACATACGAAGGCCATGTGCAAATAGGACAAAACAGAGATGTCATTAGCAGAACAAGTTACCTCCATCATTACTCAGACTTTGGACCTTTCCTAAGCAGGCACCTGATTCTTGACCTACCTAGTAGACGCTGCCAAGCTTGGATACTCCTGGCTGAATCAGGGCTTGTTTAGGGCTTTCTCAGGGCTGGTGGGAACCTCCAAGGATACAGGTTTCTTCAGTGTACGGCACTGCAGCTGCGGTGCCCCCGATGATGTAGCTGTAGAAGGAGACCTCTAGGGTATAACAATAGGAAGTATGGTCCAGGAGTCCACCAAGGAAGCGACGACCAGTTCCTGCTTTCACAGCATCCCGATTGAAAGACGTGCTAGACTTTGAAAGATAACATAAGAAAAAAAAAAAATGTTACGACTGGTCACTCACTGTCTACCAGATCTTAAGCAAATCTTACAGCACTTTCATATCTGGGCTTCCTCAAAACCCAAATTTCAGGGTCACGATGGTGATTGAATAAACAACAGAATTAAAAGCACTCAGTAGAGTCCTTGGGGCACTGTTACTGCCACTCAACAGCCAAGTGTGGCAACCTGAATGAGGACAGGTGGAACAGGAAAGAACAGAGAGGGGACAAAACACAAATCTATGACGATGTTAATCAGCGTTAAACTTTGTTCACGGCTTTCAGTTTTATAGTATTGTGCCCCATGGAGCAGTAGCATCATATTTAGGCCTCAAAACAACCCCTTGCAGCAGGAGTTGTGACATTTCACCTCTTTCTACCTCCCAGATGTAAGGTAAGGAGGTGATGCAGTAGATTGGAACCCAGGGCTAAGCGCCTCCAGGCACCCTGATCCTCTCACTCCACCGGGGACAGGTTTGAGTTCATAGCCAGCATCACCACATAGTAGAGATGGGAAGGGTACTGCCAGCACTCATCAGAGTGAGGGGAAAGAGGCCAGGCTCCTCTCCTCTGTTCAGATTTGTGCTGTACCACCTCTCGATGGTGCAACAGTAGACAAGTTGTCTTATCTGCCATAGCCTCAGTTTCCTCACCGGTAAAGCACAGGAGATGATCACATCTCCTTAGAGCTGTGAGGATCAGTTCACGGGTGGATAGAATGGTAGTCCGCAAATCCCCAGGAATCCAAGTAAATGACTCTGGTTTTAGTAAGAGGATGTAGCCCATATTTAGAAGGAAATTTGAGAAGGAAAGAAAATATCAAAGCATGCCAATTAGGCACTGAGGATCAGAGAAGAGATAATGATGGCAACAGGATAGGTGATCCTGATCTGTCCTCAGGATCCTAGGGAGGCTGAAATGCTGGCACATCGTTGGGCAAGCCCCAAAAGAAAGCTTCTGGGCTGTGGGTCTTCTGAAGGTCCTGGAAACCTCAGCTCTGTGCCCTGAAACCTGTGACCCACCTTCCAAGCCTGCTCTGAAATTTCAGTGGTTTCAGACCGATAGGGCTGGCCACGCAGTACAGCCGCAGTGGTGAGCCTACGGCACACGTGCCACAGCTGGCTGTTTGTCATCACTGAAAGCTTCACCACCACTGCTATGGCGGTGCCCGCAGAAATAAGCATGGATACTTTTATCGTGCAGCTCGTAGAGGCATCAAATGCTTTCACTGTACCCATGCATGCTGGGCGACCTTGCACTAGATTCTCCATTTTTCTGGCCCGTAAGTATCTCTTGGATGTGACAGAGGACTGGGCTAAGCAATCTTCAGTTCTTTTCCCTGGCCTCATATTCAAAGATTCTGAGATTCGAGGCACACATTCCTGCAATGAGAAATTCATCATCTCCGCTAATGTCCAGCCTGAAGCAATGGGCAGGTGAGTTTTCAGCTCATCAGTTTCAAAAATTGCTATGACCTCTGTGGGGCCTCTCCCCCTCTGGCCTCATGGAAATAACAAGGCTCAGAGATTTAGCAGCAAAACAAAGGAAAAGGTCCCCCTACTGCAAGCTGATCCTTCTGCTTATGTTCTCTGCCACTTCCTTTCCAATATCTGTGGTAAAATTTTTCTAGCTCCCATGTTACAGTCTCTCCAGTCCTCCTTGATGGGAGCAGGCAGTATGAAGATAGTCTTTGAAATTTGTTTAGGTCTTCACTGCCTGTGACACATTGTCATAGCTATAGCTGCATATTTTCACCCAGGAAGTTTAAAATGCATGCTGGGTAGAAAATGATCATCCACCAATTACTGGTGAAGAAATTGAGGCTGAGCAAATCACAGGTGATGAGAGCTGTGGGCATATCGTGCCTTGAGCAGATTCCTGCACTGATAAAGGACTGGAGTACATGGAAACAGACATGTATTGGGGTGAGGGCTAGCCCAAGAATAGTGTTTGTGAGTTTCATTTCCTTGTTGATGTGGGAAGCAGACCCATTAAACAAATGCCAGCCATTGGACAGATCAAAGGCTACCCTAAATTTAGGGCCTCCCTCCCTGACTGGTGACTTGGGAGTGTGGCCATAGCTGGTTTGCCTCTGTCTTCCTCATCTACCCAAGGTCTAGCTCAGGCTAGGTATCTTGTGAAGGTCAATCCTAACTGAAGTGAACCAGAAGAAAGGAAGAGGTGCACGGTGTTGGGGCTGCTTGAGACAGCCCTTGACTTACGTAGGAGAAGTCCTCAGCATTCTGGCACAGGAGCTTGGGGAATATGGCCTGCCTTTGGAACCGTTCCTCGTCCTCAAAGATGTTGCCATACATGAAGCCATTCATCATGGTGGAGTGGGCATGGATGTCAATGTAGAACTCTAGGCTTGTTTTCTGTTGAGGAAAAGGTTAATAAATGAGGAGCCTGGGGCCACAGTGTACCTCTTAAAGGGACCAGACACTCTACACACATGCTCTCTCAAGCTGGCTCTTTGTGCTGGCAGATTTGGCGGATACTTGTAACACAACTGGAGGGGCTGAGACAACGAGGATCACTGTCTTCGGGCTCAGAAAACACCAGCACTGGCATCCCTCCTTAGAGGTCTGCTGAAGAGATGAGGCTGCTGTCGGGTTAACTCGTGCTGCTGCTTTCTCAGAGCCATTAACATCCATGGTTGGACATTAGTGGAATTTATTCACTAATGGTTAATGAGAACTATCTTTCAGGTAACATAATTCTATTTATTTGAGCCTCTGGACAGTTAGGCTGTAACTCGCCATTTCTAGCTGGGGAACCTGTTGTAAATCATGATCCCACTTTAAGCCTCAGATTTTTAAAACGTATGTAGTACAGGGTATACAGAGTCTATAGGGTCTCACAATGTAGATAGCACTCGTAGTGATCCTCCTGTTTACAGCCTCCCAAGCGCTGGGATTACAGGTGTGCCCTGGGGGCGGGGCCTGCACAGCATGCCAGGAATCGAACCCTGGTTCCTGTGTCTGCCTAAGCGGGTGCTTTAGTCCACTGAGCTATCTGGCTGGCCTTAAGTCTCAGATTTTGTATCTGAAAAATGGTATCTTTATTCCAACTTCAGAGAGTTATTACATGAACCAGAAGCAGTAAAAATACTTCTATCATCTTTTAAAATACTTATTATCATTTCATGTAGTTCTACTGCATGCCAGGCTCTGTCCTAGGAGCTTTGTTGTAGAAGATTTTAGCTAAGTTTTTTATTTAACCTCGTTTCATGATGCCACACCCACTCCTCAGCAATACATAACTTATTCATGGGGAGCCTTTGTCATCTATAAATGAGGTCAGCTACTTTTTCTGCTTTCCACTTACACACACTGAGGGCATTTCCTAGTTTGACATGGTGTTGTTAACTTTCCCTGATCATAGGAGAAATGGCCATAGCGAACTCACTGCCCTAAGCTGAGGATGCTCAATAACTGGAGGCAGAGTGACTGAACAAATGACCCCAAAGACATTGCTCCAATGTCTTTGGCAGAAATCAGAGGACTTTTAGGGGCTTGATCTTCAGTATCCCTCACATAATGTTCTCTTTTACACACCATTACACACCTGTCCAGCATTTACCTATTAATTCTTTCTGAGAGTTTCAGAGGAGCCACATGTGGAAGGGACTTGCTTACACTTATGGAATAACTGGGACTAATGCCCAGGCTCGCCGATGCCCCTAGAGCATTACCACTCCCTCTTCAGTGGCCAACGCTAGCTACAGCGAAGGCAAACCCAGCCACCTCCCCATCCCAATCCTGAGAAAGAAGAAAAGCCCATGTTTAGAAGGATTGCTCTCCTCAGGACATTTGCAAATGAAGTTAAACTCAAATGAAAACCATGTTGCTTCTAGGATGTGGACTTGATGACTGTCATTTCATTTGCCTCCGCGTTGAAGTAAAAAATTATGTCTTGCCGAGCTCCCAGTTCTCTGGATAACATAAGCGGTCTTTTGAGAGGTACAAGATGCACTGCTCTGTGTGATATTAAACTCATCATTTTCAGCTTTGGAGGAAGAATACACAATGATTCAACAGGAGCCCTATAAAAGTCATCTTTGCAATTTTATTTTCTTCAATTGTCTGTCTTTTCCTCTGAGCTTTCGATGAGTTGCACAGGAAAGGAGGAGGTAGAGAGATGACTTAAAAGATGTGTGAGGAAAACAGCAATTTAGATATCTGGATGTCAGGAGTAAGAGAGAGGAAAGAGGTGCCAGAAATCAGTTTCTCTGACCCTGCTCGGATCAGCGCCGAGTGGGGATGTTGCTTGCTTAGGGCTGCCCAGTAAGCTGCTGGAGGAGTAAAACTTAGAACTAGGCTCTTCTGGTGACCATATGGACATGACGTCTACTGTCTCTCCACACCTCAGAGCAAATATGAGCTCATTTTCATTAACCAGAAGTTGAACTGTGATTGAATGGCTTGTACATCTGAAAAGTAAAAAGACAGGCAACAATTCACAGTAAAAAAAAAAAAAAATCTCCTTTCCACTTCATCTTCCAGTCCACTGATTTTGCTGTCCAGAGGTCACCCATGTTATGCGGTTGGGGTTATCTGTTTGTGTATAGAAATACACAGGTAAATTTTGCCTCCGCTCTCAGCAATCCAAGCATGCGTTCAGGGTGCTTTTTCTTTCTGCATACAACTTGGAGGGGATTCTCAGTAAACAGTTACTTCATTCTTTTGAACTACTTTATAGCTTAATATCTAGATGCCTCGCAAAAACCTTACGCATGGGGCTTTGGGAAGTGACTGGGAAGTGACTGGGATATGCTACCCCTATCTTGCAGTTAGGTGCTGCCCTAGTTAAAGGCAGTTCACTGGCATCATAAGCTAGAATGATACACTGTACCTACCTTCCCGAAGGCTCGTATTTTTTTGTGCTTCCTGACCACCATGCTGTGAGCAGGTTTTCTCCACCCTGGCCCTTTGGTATGCCATTTCTGCTTAAGCCTACCAAATATGGGCTGAAAAAGAAGACCCTTGAGCCAAATTCAGCTTCTCATTTTAGTTGCAAGTGTTAGTTTCTTCTTTTCCCAGCTACTGGAAAAGTGATGAAGCCAACTTTCACATATAAACTAACCAGTTTCCTATAGACAGATGTTCAAATATCTCCATTTTTTTCTGTTACACTATTTTATTGATGACCTTGTACACTAACCATACACTTATATAATTTATTGTATATCTCTATCCATATCTATCATCTGTCTATCATCTATCTATCTATCTATCCATCTATCCATCCATCTATCTATATCTTCCAAGGGATAGATCTTATGTACAGACCAACTGTGATAAATATTGACAGACTGACCTTAATATTACAAAACTAGCTATGTATTCCAGTGTTTCTTTTTTAATTGCCTTGATAACAGGGATGGAATCAATGCCTTTGTTATTTATCAATTTGATGACTGAAAGTGGTATTTAAGGTTAAATTTCAATTAGATTTTTCTTTTAGTATAATTTTCTTTGTTTTAGGGTTTAGTGCTTTTTTATGCATTTGCTACAAGGTCTCACTATGCAGCTCAGATTCTAGTGATCCTCCTGTTTTCAGCCTTCCCAGCACTGAAATTACAGGCACGCACCTCTAGGCCCAGGTTCAGTGGCCGACTCAGCAAGCCCGGAAGTGAAGCATTCGTGGAATGTGGTGCACAGGAACTGAGTCTCAGCTTCTGCGCTTGCCTAAGCAGATGCTTAGTCCACTGAGCTATCTTGCTGGCCCCTTAGTGTCTTTTTATATGCTTAAAATGATTAGAATATTTTTCTGTAAGTTGTCTGTTCATTCTCTTTGTCCAACTTAAGATTTAGGTAATTTGACTTTATTTACTACTGGTTTGTTTTAGTTATCCATTAGAGAAATTAGCCTTTATGTTTAGTATACAAATTTTTTTATCATTTGTCCTTTCAGTTTATTTCTACCCATACAGAAAGTTTTAAATGTGAATTTTTATATGATCAGTCTCTTAGTCATTGTCTAGTTGCTGGGACAAACAGCCGATACTCCCAACTAAAAAGAGGGGAAGTTTGTTTTGGTTTAGAGTTACGGCCCTTGTCAGGTGCTCCACAGCAGAAGCATCCCCGTGGAAGCGCCTGCGCAGATGAAAGCTGCTCACGCTGTGGCGGCCCAGGAAGCAGAGAGAGTGGGAATGAGCCAGCGAGGGAAAGGCAGCCGCCCAGCCCACTCCTGGGGACTGAACTCACTTCCCAAGAGCAGATTCAGCTATGGACTCAGGTGTGAGTGAATCCACTAATGAGTATAATGGCCCTACCAGCCAGTCACCTTCCAGAAGCCCAGCGTCTGCGCAGCGGAGGCTGTTGGTGGACATGCTGGATCTAAACCACGATGGTCAGATTTGTCAATATTTTCCTTTGGGGTTGAATTCGTTGCTTTTTAATTTTATTGTTTCTCTTAGCTAGTTTGTATTTCCATTTATACAGATGCAGGGTATGAAGTAAAGCCTAAAATTTTATTGTCCCAATACTATTTGTTGAATTGTGTATTTTTCTTCTATTGACTCCAAAATTTATTTCTACTATAAACATTTTTATGTATTTGGATTTGCTTTGGGACTTCCTGTTTTATTCTAGTCATTTGTCTATTTGTATATCAATATACACAGTTCTAATTTTTTATAACTTGTTTTAATATTTGAAGAACTGTCTTGACCTCATTATATTATTGCTTTTGAACTTTCATGAATTTTTTGCACATTTTTGTATTATATTATGATTAATTTATTTAGTTTTATTTTCATATTCTGTCAATATGTATAATATCATATTAAATTCAGAATAACCTAGGGAGAATTCAGTCATGCCTTTGAGCTTGTCCATCTAAAGATGTTTTGACTTTCAATTCCTCAAGTAAGTTTCCTTTTGAGTACAGCAGGAAGATTTTGAAGTTTTTCATATACACCCTAAACTTCTTTTTTATCTCCAGGAAGTTTATATTTTCAGCTGTTATTGTAAGTGTAATGTTTTCTTTCATTACAGTCTTCTCACTGGTGTTTCTCTAAAATTGTAAAGGTTTTTGTTTTCAACAAGTGAAGTTGGTACTTAAGCATTTTAGCATTTCTATTATTATTGCTTATAACTTCAAATTTTATTTCCCTGTATTTCATTGATTTATTTACTCAGAAGATACTGAATAGTTACTATGTGTTAGATAATGCTCTAGGCATTGAGAATGCATGCCAAAGAATACTCTGGATATTAGAGACAACAATGAGCATAAAAAATGCTCTTACTCTCAAACAGTTTCACTTCCATGGTGAGAAAAAGAAGATAAATCAATTAATGAAAATATAAGATGTCAGGAAGTATTGATGCCAGTGAGAACCCAAAGCAGATTAAGAAAGTAGAAAATAATAGAGTTTCTAGAAAAACAGAACTTGAATGAAACAAGAGACTTGAAAGAAATGAAAGGCAGAAATGGGGTTTCTGGGGAAGAGATAAACTCTTCCAGTCCATACCTCCACTGGCCTATCAGGCCTACCCAGATCTCATCCCCTAACAGCAAGGCAGTTATAAACTTAGTGATGGGCTAATCCACCAATGTCACTAATCCACTGATCCACCTGTGATCCAAACACTGTTGAAATCCCCACCTATGAACATAGGAGGCTTTGGAGGCCATCCGGATACAAACCATAAAAAATGGGATGGAAATAGGGATGATAACTGCCACATCAGGTCCTAGCCATGAGAGTTGCACACAATGAAGTGCATCCTCTCTTGCCCATTGGAGTGAAAATCACATGTAATAATTATGGCACCACATGAAGGAAGACACCTATGACCCTTAGCCAACACATAGAGCAGTGCTGGGAGACCTATGGGATGCACGCCACAGAGGGCTGTTCGTTATCACTGCACTCTCTAAAAGCTTGCCACCCCCAAGTTAGAGGGAACAGCTAAGAGGTTCCCAGACCTGCCTCAGACTGCTGTGAGAGTGAAGTGAGCCTTCAGAGCATTAAGTCACCAAGACCTCATGGTGATTTGTTTCAGCAGCTACTATTATTCATCTTGTTTAGTACACAAATCTCAATTCCAAAAGCATTATTTTCATCGCTCTGGCTGATCGGCCTCCTCTACATGGTATTGTAAGTCTGTATTTATTTCCATGCCCTATTATAATGTGAGCTCCTTGAGGGTGGGGATCATATATTACTGAGTTTTAAAAAATTCACAGGACTGGAAAGTTGTCATGAATGATTTGTTGAAGGAATACATGAGAAATTAGCCATGAAAGGAGGAGTGAATTAATGAATGAACAAATGCATGCTCAGCTCTTCCCAGTAGTAAATAGAGGTACTTTTCTGTGACCATTCTGGAACACAGGGATGTTGAAAATGCAAGCCCTGTAATTATAGCTTGGGAATGAGAATAGAAGGGAGGGGGCCACCCTTGTTCTTTCCTTCCCAACTTAAGAACCTTAATTAAAACCAAGTGATGAAGGGCTGTCCCCTTGCCAGCAGCCAATAGCTCATCCAGCAATCAGGGGCCTAAAGAGTAAATTAAAATCAGTGCCAATAAAATTAAAACTACCTTGGGGCATATTTGCAACATAATTTAGTGCAGAATTTCTTCCTCCTAGACACCAGGGAGGAAATGGGTTTTCTTTCTACATTCTGAGCTGCTGTCCTGTTTCGTCTTATTCCTCGCAGGGCAGAACCTGAGCTCGATGCTGGTAGACTACTGAGGCCTTCACACTGGGTCAGAACTCCTGACTTTGTCTCTATTAATTCAGTGAAGCAAGGGCCATCCAGGGAGATCCAATGCAGGAGACGCTGGGTGTTTAATCAGGTTTGGAGATGAGAACAATCTGAACTTGGGTCAGGGTCACAGGGAGTTCAGAAGAGTGAGCTTTGCTCTTGTTTCTGTGTTACAGGGGTGGGACTGAACAGAGAGCTTAGTAACTTGTTTAGCTTTGCACAGCAAAAGTGAGAGTTGGGACTGCCACCAGGTGCCCCTCCCTGCCCACCACTGTGCTCTCAGGAGCCTGCAGCCCAGCCTGACAATGCCCTGGTCACAAGGAGGCTAGTTGAGGCAGATTCCTTGACTGCTGGCTGTGGGTGATGTGGTCTGGGGACCTCTGGCCTTGGCCTCACACTTCAGTGAACCTGCCGGAGAGCAGTAGAAGTGCTGAGAGCTTCTGCGCGGCTCTCCTCCAGGAACATGTTTCTCCTGTGGATCTTGGACAGACAAGTCCCAAATCTATTCTTTTTTGTTACCACATAAAACATCATCCTGGCCAGGGAGATAGCTCAGGGCAATAAGCGCTTCCCTGGCAAGTGCAAGGGCCTGAGTTCAATCCCTGGTTCCCATTTAAAAAAGAGAAAAAAAGAAACTAAAACATCATTCTGTCTGGTTTTTTTTTTTTTTTTTTTAGAAGTAAAAGTTATCTCTGGAAGTCAGAGAAAACAAAAAATAATCTTTCTTTAATAACAAAAAAGAAAACCAAATAAAATAACTGAAAGCGTCTTTTTAATCACACATTGTAAGGATGGAGTACCATGGTCAGGGCTTCCTTCCTTGGCTGTGTTCTGAACGTGCCTGGAGAGAAATTCCTGGCCCCAGAAGGGATAAATCGAGGGGCAAAAGAGGAGTGGCTGCTGAAGCTACACAGGTGGAGCTGGGCAGCTCGCACTTGTTATCCTGGCGTTCCGGGAGGCTGAGGCAGGAGGAGTACAAGATTGACCCTAGCCTGGGAAACTGAAAAATTTAACAAGTCCTCATCTCAAAGGGAAAAACAACAGTAAGATGTTTTTATGGGGGCTGGCTCAGGTTGCCTTAAGAGAAGCCTGAGGACTGAACCACAGTCCCCTGAGCCTGACTGAGTTTGGCAGAGCAGGCGCTTAAACAACTGGACTAACCCACAAGGCCCCCAAGAACAGCAACGAAAACATTTAAAATAGGCTGAGATGGTAGCTCAGTCCAAAGGTCCTGCTTTAATACTGAGTGGTGGAAAAAAAAAAAAAAAAGGAAAGGAAGAAGGGAGAGAAGGAAGAAAGGAAGAAGGGAGGGTGGGTGAAAAGAAGAAAGGAGGGAGGACGGGAGGGAGGGCGGGAGGGAGGCGAGCCCAGGTCACTTGCCCAGGGAACCAAGGCGTGGGCCTGGGGCACACCCTCTCCTGCTTCTCAGTCCCACACACCAGCCTCACAGGCTTCTGTTGTCTCTCAGGCCCCTTCTGGTCCCCCACGCTCTCGGCTCTGTGCTTTTGTGTCTGCTGTCCCTTCAGCTGGGGTCGCTTATTCTGCCTCCTCCTTTCCCCACCATGGTAACAACCTGTTCAGCTTTCCCTGCCCAAGCCAAACAGCCTCGAGTCAGAGAAGCTTTCTTTAATGTTTCCAGAAATGGCAGATCTTTTTCTTTTTTCTTTTTGACTCCTACAGATTTTTTAGATTAAATTTTGTTAAAAGATATGCTTTCATCAAGCAAATGCTTACTTTAAATCAATTGTATGTTTAGTGTCTAATAGAGTTACAGATAGCTAAGTTAGATAGAAATATTACAGACTGTGTGAGGTAGGACTGGGCCCTCGAAAAAGTCAGCACAGAAGACAAAATACCTTGCACCTAGGGCAGACAGACACCTCTGCTAAGGGCTAGACCTCAAGACAAAAGACAAAATGAATTTCCAAAGGATGAACATCAGGGATTGATGCTCTAAATGGATGCCCATTACCTTGAGGAAGCCAGGAGGAGCCCCCACAGGAAGAGCCCCTGTTTTGTATTATTGCTCACTTGCTACACGACTTGCTTCCCCTAATTTAATCAACATTACCTGAGCAATTACTCTCATAACTTTATTGATTGATCATAGTTTTGCCCCACTTGATACCCTCCTTGCAAATTCCCATGTTCCCCCCCACCTTGGGCCCATGTCCATTGTGGTCTTGCTGTACGAAATCCCTAGAAAACGCAGGGTCCCCTTTTAGAGATCCTTTTTGCCTGTCTCAAACAGAAACTTTCCTTCCCCAAGAGATACGTTGTGCTCTTAGCCTCCTTTGTTCCCAAAGTTCATCGCTTGGTTTTAGAGGACACTAACTTCTCCTCCAAGGAGGACATCTGGCTGGTTGGGAGCTTCTTTCCCCTGTATCAACAGGACGCGAGGATGAATAAGATAAAGTTTCCACCTTCGAGAAGCTGATATCTAGGTCAGGATGACAGGCAATCGACAGCAGCCCAGCAAGGTAAAGACAGATTGTAATACATGTCAGTAAGGCACCAACAAGAGCCACCGGAGGGCAACAATAGGGTAGACCAGGGCAGGTTCTACTTGGCGTAGTGTCATCACACATCCCTTTTTAGCAAAGCCTTGAAAGATTATTAAACTCAGCCATTCAAAAAAGTGGGCAGGCTGAGAGTAGAGGTGCACATCTGTAGTCCCAGCTACTAAATGAACCAAAACAAAATAAAAAAAGTCATGTGACCCCAATACGGCTGGCAAAAGAATTCTAGGGAAATAAACACTCTCCAGCAAGGATTAGTATGACATTTCCTAAGGTTGCAGGGAAAGGCCCATGGCTAGATTGTGACGTACACTGGAAATTAACCTGAGAGTTTTGCGGGGTCTGAATTAGGCTGGCCCTTGTGGGCCAAAGCTTGACTTTATAGATTGTCCTTTGTACAGCGGAGAGCCATTTTAATGGGAAAACTGGCAGATATACCTTGTCCACCATATAGATAATAGGTTTTGGTGGGACACGGTTGGAGGTGCTTGATACTATTCCTTGAACAGAGCATAGTAGCTTCATTAGAGTAGTGGCAGCACAGATGAAGAGGATATATTTGATAAAAGTTTTGGTCCCTTCCACATGAGCTCCATCTGGGCTATATCTATGAACAGTCAAAGATGAAACAAAGGCTTGTGACTTGAGAACTGAGTAGCTAGTTGTGGCATTTACAGGATGGGGAAGATGGGGGTAGAGCCCCATGGGAGTGGGGAGTGGTAAAGAAACTGAGAGCTTTGATCTGGATCCGTCAAGTTTGAAGTGACCCTTGGATGAAATGACCACATGGAAAGGGTCAAGTAGGCAGTTGACTTCTGCAGGTACATCTCTGAGGGAGGGCACCATTAGCATGCAGGTGCTCTCTCATATTGCTGAGAGAAAGTCCGGGACAAAACAAGGTCACTGGACTGAGTCTGGAGTGCTTTAAAAGTGACAGTTTGGGATTGAGGAGATAGCTCTGCAATCTAAGTGCCTGCCTGGCAATTGCAAGGACCCTGTAATCTCAATCCCTGGTATGGCACACTCTGCTGGCCCTGTGCTGAGCCAGCCACCAAGAGCAACAATAAAAATAAGTCTAAGAAGGGAGATGTGGTACACATGCTCCTAGAGGGCTAGCACAGTGTGTGGCTCACTTCTGTGTCCATAGGGCATGAAACAGGACTCTGTGATTTAGAGTGACTAAGATAATCAATGAATGTATGCTGGACACAGAGAAAAGAACAATGAAGAGCGTGGCAGTGGGAATCTAGGCCAGTCCCAAGGCCTAGATTCTGTCCAGAGGAGGTTTTGGGGGGGGGGATAATCTTGTTACAGCTCTTAGTATGTGCCAAGAATTTGTGTATCTTCCCACAATTTTATTAGATAGGAATATCACTGACAAAGAAGGAAATTCATGAACAGAGAGGTTCAATAACTTGCTAGGAAATCCCCTCAGCACACAGTGATAACTGGCTGAGCCCTAGCAGTCTGGCACCACAATCCATGCACTTATGTGACACAATTGAAGCTGACGACCCAGAGTACCTTCAGGTATGATCCTGTGATTGTTCTTAGGACAGCCTCAGGAGACAAGTATCATTATCATATGAGGATACCAAGGTAAGGAGCTTCCAAGTAGTATAGCTGGGACTCAAACCCAAGTCTTTGGGACCTAGGGCTAAACCCACCATCAAAAGCTACTTGGAAAAGCAAGGCGCCTGTATCAGTGGCTCCTTTGGGCTCAGCATAATCAGCATTAGGGTAGAGAAAAGCGTGAGCACCCTGCTTGTGTGTGATTGGAATGCAATACGAGGAGGCAGACAAATAGTAACATACATCATTTTTTTTTTCTGTCTCCAGCACATCTCGCACAGTCTCTTTATTCTTGGAACTGAAAAGTCAAGTCTTCATGGAAACGGCATTTCTGCATCCCCTTCTTGTTTCCCTCAGCCCCCTCTATGCCTAGAGCAAAGGGGAAAGACGGATCTTTTGGCACGGGAGGGGGCTCTAGTGTCATCAGCTATTGAGTCATAATGTTTGACCCTCTCGGTCAAGGAAAATCTTTCAACCTCTGCATCTAGCTCTTTATATCCAGGACTGATGATCCCAGTAATGGCCACAGCAATGTTTATAATCACAGACAGGTGGGCAGTCTTTTGAGAGCAGAGTAATTTAGACTTCTGTTCCACTTGGCTTCCATATTGATTTAGCTATGGGTAAACTTTATGACCTGTAGAAGTCATTTGCCTTTCCTGGGCCTCAGTATCCTCACCTGGAAATTAAAAATAATATTTCCAAGCACACAATTATCCTGAAATTAAGTGAGATAACTGACAACATGTCTGGCAGTTTCCTTTTGATTACACAGTGATGCTGTGGGCAGGTGCTGGGCTTGCTCCTGGGGGTGTGGACCTCCTGAAGCGCAACGCCTAAAGGGGGTGTTGGACATTTCACAAACAACTGTATGTGCAATGGGGGTCTTTAAGGAGAGGGGCAGGAGCTATAGCACATCTCTTATTCAATAGAAAAATCTATCAACAATAACCATCATATTTATGTAGAGTGGTTACTTATAAGCTATTCTCACACACAACTTACTGACATAAGAAGGATCATGAGTTTAGTTTCTTAGAAGAAGCCCAGAGACTGACTTATTGGTATCTCATAGCTGGTTGGGGGTTAAGGTACCTCCAAAGCCTCTGCTTCATCTCTGCCCTTAAGGTCGCTTGGCATGTCCACTCCTGCATAAACAGAGGGCATAGGTACAGATGGGAAAGCCGGACCCTTCTGGGTAAGCTCAAATCTGAGCAAGAAAAAAAGGATGAAATAATCAAGGAGCTCTCAACTAAGAATAGGACTGAGATACAACATGTTAGTTCGTGTGAGCTCAGAGACATTTTAATTTGATAATTGAAAGATAGTGTTGCTTTATTATAAATCAATGGCTGCTGCAACCAGGACACCCCAGGCACACATTAGGAACTCAGGAAATAGTTGTGACCTGAATGGGGAACTTACCGCAGAAGGCTGACCCAGAGAGGGAGGGATGCGGGTCTAACCATGGAGCAGGGGGTATGATAGGTCCTCTGTACATGTTTGCATCCTTATTCTCAGGAAACTAATTCTGCCTCTCTCAGTAATCTGCTCTGTGAGCCTGAAAATGTCCTTCTCCCTCTTTGGACTTCAGTCTTCTTGTCTAGAGAATGGCTTTGTTGGCTTCTCAGGGTCCTTTTCACCATTCCACAATCCCAAAAGCCTTATAGTCTTCGCATATCTCATCTTCTTGTCTTGTATTTTACCCCTCTCTGTCCTCAGACCTCTAACTGGGCATAGCGGGGTTTTTTACCCTACCTCCTTCAAAATGGCAGTGCAGAGCCCTTTTTTTTGGCCTTGTCCTATGAGCTAAGCCTACTGCAAGGCAACGCTAACACAGCCCTCCAACAGGCAGAGTACATATCTCCTTTTAGGGAAATGTTCTAGGGCGCTACACTTGCATACTATATCCTGGAGAAAAATAAGATGGCTCCTGTTTGCTTTATCTAGCATAGGTAGCAGTAGGAGAGGGGGAAGAGAGAAGGAAGTGACCCTACTCAACTCCTCTTGCTCCTTCTCTTTTCTCTCCCTTCATTCCTTCTCTATTCCTGTTCTCTCTTTCCCAACCTTCTTATTCTTTTCATAGTAAAGTGGGGAAGACAGACAAGGAAGGAAGGAAATACGTATAAACCTTTGAGGGGCTGTGAGAGATGTTTGTGAAAATGGGCAGAAGTGTGGGTGGTGGGATCGTCAGTCTCACGAGGACTGAGGAAGTGACTACGAGCAACATCCTGGCAGACGCACAGGGGCTCACCAGGTGGGTCACAGAACAGGAGCATCTGGAAGTCCCGGCAGGGGGCGCTTGTGAGCCAAAGCCCCATCATCCAAACATCCAGTTCACTAAGGGAGCTTCAAGGCACCTGGTGAAAATGAAGGGCCTGAGGGGTAGTGAGGAGAGAAAAAGAGGCCATTGAGGGTTCCCATTCATGGAAAGCCTTAGAAGTCACTGGGAAACAGGACCTTTCTTAAAAACAGAGCCAATGGTGTTTTATGGAATTACAACAGGATTCCATTTAGATTTTAGAAAAATGGCCTTCAAGGCTGTGACTGGGAAGATTGGACATTGTAAGAAAGGCATGTAGGAGAGTTAGCACAGTTTTGTTATAATCCAAATAAAAATTAATGATGAAATGATTATAGGTACATGCCTATAATCCCAGGATTCGGTGGGGAGGGCGCTGAGGTAGAAAGTTCACGAGTTTAAACCAAGAGTTGAAATGTAGTGATTAATGAGAAAACTTTTCAGGATGAAAGAAGGAGGAGGAGGAGGAGGAGGAAGAGGAGGAAGAGAAAGAGGAGAAGAAGAAAAGGAAAAAAAGAAAAGAAAAAATTTTAAGGTTGTATCTTGGGGTGAATCTCCTGAATTCAACCCCTAGTATTGAAATGCAAAAAGGAAGGAAGAAGGGAGGGAGGGAGGAAAAGAGGGAAGGATGAAGGTGGGATAAGGTTCTGAATAAAGCAGGGCAGGGAGGACATGAAGAGCGCACAACTATGAGATCGTGTAAAAAGCGAGGCTGAGAGACACTCAGTCTGGGACCTGAGTGTGGATGGGTCCCCAGCTTTCTGCTTGGTGATGAAGGGCATGGCGGGCCACTCATGGAGACTGGGGCTCTGGTTTTACGAGTTTGAGTTGGATATTTGCACCCTAGGTACTTAGCTTATTTGGGGTTCCTCTAACAGAAGAATGTCCGAGGCTTGATAGATTATAAAGAATAGAAATTTATTTCTCACTGATTTAGAATTGGGACAGAAGACCAAGATGCTCACATTTGGTGAGGGTGTTCTTGCCACACCCTCATGGCATGAGACTGAAAGGTCACAAAGGGACAGACTCTGTGGTACTTAGCAGAAAAATAGAAGAGAATAAACTCTCTCCAGAAAGCACTTCTTCTAGTACAATCAACCCATCTAAGGGAGGAACCTCATGACCTAAACAAGTGAAGGTGACCCTTTCAGAGATGAGTGCCCATACTGCACCCTGAAACCCACTTGTTTATGGAAAAGTAACAAATACTGAGGCTTTAGCGTTGAAAAAAACTCATACTTTAGTATCTTTTGTCTTACAAATAACACATTTGCTATAGTTTTGCTACGCTGATAAATTCATTGGGTTTCATCTCCTACGCGTACATTGGGGTGTTAAGTTTCGAAAGCCTGAATTTTGGAGGACATATTCATTTTCGCTCCAGGAAGGGTACCAAAATGTTTTCAGATGCCTTGTGGTCTTAGGTTATGTTGTTTTGTTCTAAGACAAGTTGGTTTTTCCTAAATATGACTGTTTGAATAAAAGGAACATTTTTGCCATATAATCAAATGTTTTGTATAAAAATAGAGTTCTTTCTTAATATAGTTAAGCATAAGCATTGAACGTTTTTGTTAGAATATGGAATCAGAACAAGAGTTTTAAAAAACCATCTAAATATGCATACTCAAGTATCCCAGTCCTCTACTAGAATGCAAATGGGATGTGGGCTACCAGTGTTCACTCCTTCTGAGGAGCCTTGATTTTAGGCACTGCTTCCCTTAGCTAGAAAGCAGCAGGGATGAGGAAACAGTGCTAAGAGCTCAGTGAGGGCCAGACAAGGTGGTAACAAGGAGTAACAAACCAGGCTCCTCTTCTGGTGTGAAGGGAAGCCCCACAGTATTGTGGGCTCCCACAATCACTTGGAAAGTCAGACAGAAGCAGGTTTTGTTTCTCTGTCTCTTGGAACGATCTGGAGTTTTCCTCCCTATCCTCTTTTCTCTGACACAGTAAATAGCACTAGCAACCCCCCCCCCCAACTTGTTCAGCATCATTGCGTCCTTCCCACCATACCTGCATTACAGATGTGTGCACTGCCCAGGGTTACACCGGTCCTCAGTGGCCGAATCAAGGGCAATCTGCCCGTCCACAGGGCAAGTTCTCACCATTGTGTCTTTCAGCACTGATTCTCTTGGCCTGTTCGTAGGGGAACTAAGAGGCTGCAGTAGAAGGTATTTCTTGCATATGAATATCAGCTCCTGGATGACATGGCTCCCACTCCCACCCTACTTCCTACTGCCTACAGATGGGCACACTGCTTTTGTCGAACCACACTGAGAACTTCCAGGGCACCGTGTACTCTTCTGCGCCTTCCAAAGCCTTCCTGATGCGGCTCCCTTGGCCAGCAGTGCCTCGTCCGACCTAGCATCCTCCAGAGCTCGGCACTAGCACCTGGCCCCTCTGTGAGACTTCTGAAGCCACCGAGATACAGGCACTCATGCTCTTTCACTGATATTGTCAAACCCTCATTTTTGTTATGCCTTATCATTATTGTTGCTTTGTCTCTTGCTGCCACTAAGCTAAACACTCAAGACCTGAAACTGCATTGCTTTAATCTTTGTGTGTCTATCACCCAAGATGATGTCAGGCTCACAGCAGGCGCAGGAGAAGTTCTGAGTGAATGAATCAATGGAGGCACCAATGACGGGGAAGAAAACTTTTTTGAGCGGAGGTGACCTCCACCCTTGTTATTCTGTGAGAAATTCTACCAGGGAACAGGGAGAGAGAAGGGCATACATCAAAGGGAAATGATGGATAAAAAAATCTTTCCTATTTTCTGCGAGTTTTTTTTTTCCCTTTTTGCTACTAGAACAAAAATAAAGAGTACATCATAAGCAAAGCTGTATTTTATGTTTATTGACACCAGGTTAATAACAGTAATGGTACAAGGAGAAAATGAGGTGTTATGTAAAATCCTGCACTGCAGATTTTGCTGCTGATGTAAAGAACTCAATAAAGTCTAACACTTTAATCATGGAGATAAAAATCGCATGGCAGCTTCCCACAGACTCCCAGAGCCTGGAGACAAAATAGTGTGGAGAAATGAGAGATGAGAGGAGAATATTAGCAGGCATCAGAAAGTTGTTTGGGCCCCCTCCTTCTCTAAAAAATGAAATAAGCTTTTCAATCTACTTCCAAGACACCTTGTATGAATTTCTGTATTCTCTGGAGGACATGTTCAAACTTTGGGGAGAGGATTTATTCATTCTTTATAAAAAGTGACTCGTTTGAGAGAAAATTCTTGTGTTTTTGGTGATGTAGTGGCATCTAAGAATACAGGGAGATCTCTAAAAGAGGAATAACTGTACAGACTTAGAGGAAGGCGAAGACTTTGATGATGGTAAAATCTTTATGAAGGCTTTCCTGCCAACTCTGCCAGCCATGCAGAAGTCACCTCCTTACCCTGGTGTCTCAGCTTCATCATCCTTCAAAGGGGTACTTAGGCTCAGTGATCAACAGGGGTCTTACCGGCTCTGACACTTAGGACTGGGAAGCCACTAGCCCAGTGGCCAGGTCCGTAGCTTCATCTCTACATTGACTGCTATGGTTCTGGACTTGTGCAGTAGCCTCCCAGCTGTCCTCTCTATTTCTACTCAAAACACCTCCTTCTTTCCACCAGCACCCAAATCTATTCTCTACACTATAGCCAGAGTTATCTATTTGTAACAAGAGGAAATTATACATACACCCTGGGAACTATACACACAAGCCATAAGACAGCATGAGCATGATGCATGCAAAGAGAACAGTGTTAAATTTGATCTGGACTCAATCATTGTGCTAGCAATGCCACTTCAGAGTCATACAGTTTCTCTATGCTTCAATTCTCTTATCAGTAGAAGGAAGGTAACAATAAGACTCTATGTTGCAGTGCTGTCATGGGTTAAATAATTCAGTGCATGTCTAAATGCCTTCAAGAACAGTCGGCATTCAGTAATTTTTTCATACCATCATAATTATTTTAGGAGTAATTAAAAACAAGGACATATTCTGGGGTTGCACTGTCTAATTCAGTGATCAATTGTGGCTATTTACATTTAAATTGATTGAAAATTACTTAAAATATATTTCCTCAGTTGATTAGCCACAGCAGGAGTACTCAGTAGCCATGCATGGTTGTAGCCACAGTACTGGACAGTATAAAAGAACGTATACATCATCACAGAAAGTTCTACTGCATGGCAGTGTTTTAGTATCTTAGCACTCGTGAACAGCAGATAGAAATGTAAAGCATAGATCTGCATACAACTATACTGCCCAAACACATACTCATATAAAAAACCACAAAAATAAGGTGTGAAGGGTAGTGACAATATAATTTATTACTAAGGAAAAAAGGATCGGATTTGTGACTGAGTCAATTCATCAAGCATAGAGAACGTTAGGTCCTGGGCCAATAGTTCACACCGGGAAATATAGCACTTAATCCTCATGACAACTTTAATGGCTATCATCTCCATCTTGTTGATTCTGATATCGAGGTCCAGAGTAGTTGAATAACTTGTTTGAAATCACAAAACTTGAAACCAACAGAAGGGGATTTAACTCTTTTTCTTTTTTCATTTATGTATTTGGTACAGGGTCTCACTACGCAGCTCAGACTCATAGTGATCCTCCTGTTTTCAGCCTCCCCAGCTCTGGGATTACAGCCTGTGCCACCATGCCTGGGCTCAGTCGGCTGTTGGCTCAGCATACCTGGGAGCAGGGCCAGCACAGCATGTGGTACTGTGGCTCGAACCCCTATGCTTGCCAAAACAAGTGCTTAGTCTGCTGAGCTATCTTGTGCCCCAGCAGAGGATTTATATTCTCTACAATACAGTTTCTTAAGAATGTTTCAGAGACCAGGGCCTTATTTGACAAAATTGACACAAACTCTACAATCTTTCTTAAAGATGGAGATGTATGAAGCTGCCTTGGGGTGACCTGGTAGTCCCAGGTTAGTCAAAGAGTTGTGAATACAATAAATTTAACTCCAATTCTGAGCTGAAAGTTTTCAAACTAGCTTTCTTGGCTTTACAGAATAGGGAGGATGAGATAAATGCTGGACTAGATTCAGTCTTTAGGAAATTCTTATGAGCTTTGAAGGAAACTGTACAGAAGGAAGAGAGCTTCCACATCACCTAGAGCAGTGGTCATTTCATGGTTTATTTTTCTGTGTTATTGTAAAGGCATGGATCTCAAAACTTGCATGATGTACGAAGGGTTGTAGTGGGGAGGTTTTGCATCAGAAGCCTAATGTAAAAGGGATGGTTCTAAGCTGATGGTCATCTGTAAATATAGATAACTTCAGCTAGAGAGTCAGAAAGGTGGATATAATGGACCTGTGGGTAGATGGAAAGGTGGATAGGCAACTGGACAGATTAAACCTTAGCTTAGAAATACCTTGCAGGGGCTCACATCCAAGTTTTTTTTATTTTTCTTTGTTCTTCTGTTATACTCTGTTTCTCTAAAAGGCAGATATTACTTCAGATCAGTTATAAACTCTCTCACCAGATATACAGCATGAGATTGAGGTGAGAGACTACCACACTCAATAAATGCTGGGGGAAGACACAAGAGAGGGCAAGAGCTAGATAATAATCCTTCACATTTGTATGGTACTTTGTAATATATAAAAAGAATTCACATGCAATATCAGACTTAATCCCTACTCTAATCTTTTGAGGCTGGCATTATGATTCTCATTTTATTGATGAGGGACCCTTGGCTCAGAGTAGTGAAGTGAGTTGCCTGGGGTTATATAGGGAAGCAAAAGAATCAGATAAATAAGCAGGTCAGATAAGGATTGATAACGAGAAAGACAAAGAACAGGCAGGGAAGATGAAGATGTGGATATATGATGGGCAACTGGAGATAGATACTGAGAGAGTCTCTGATCTCTCTTGACTCACTGTGTCCTCTACACATGGTGGGAAATAACTTTTCTAAGCATGAATATGACTAGGCCACTCCTCCACTTAATAAACTGCTATTGTTTCCTTAAAGGGTTATTTTTAATCAGAAAATGTCTTCAAGGTCCAGCCCAGCTCACGGCTCTGGCCTTATTTATTTATTTATTTTTATCATTTTTCTATGATAGTGATTTCAGTCATAGGACCCTGTTAAGTTACCAAGGAAGCTACACCATGTTCATTACTGTGCTTATCACAAGCTCTTCCCCATGACTAAGAGGCCCTGTCAACTACTTATGTATGGCTCGAGTTCCTGCTTATCCTAACAGGCCTTGATGGCATTGTTTCCTTTTGAACTCCTTTCTTGATTATTCTTCCAGGCTGGGTTCATTTTCTGCCCTCCAAGACCACCTTCCTCTTTAAATACAGGAGTAAATAAAATGGAACTAGGAACAACCCAGAATTTGAAGGAAGAGAGATGTGGATTCTGTTCTACCATCTACCACCTGCACGACTCAAGGCAAATAATTTTCCTTGTTGGTTTTCTCAACTCTGCCATAAACTTGACAATACCTGTTCCATAAGTATATTTGGAGTAGAGAGAGTGCAAGAAATGGCTAGAGTAGAGTGGACGCCGGACATTGGGACACGGAGCTGCTGCTCTGGCCTCACTGTGCTGTGCCACACTAATGCAGCTGCCGCTCCCTCTGGTCTGTCAGCCACTTGAGATTGGTGCTGTGTCTGACTCACTGCCAGCAGTTACCTGATCTTGCTGACTGTGGTACAAATGATTCCTCCTGCCTGCATTGGGCCACTGATTGGGGTGTGCTTCTAGGCATCTGAATCACATACTGCGGTCACTCCCCAGAGTAGAGAAGGGAGTTGGAACAACTGAATAAGGTAGGGTGTGTATTCCTGCAATAAGAATGCACTATTGGATGACTGAACCCTACTGTGGGATAAGGTACAAAAGTCACGTGAGTTGTGAAGAGCATACTTTAAAAGTTTTTGTACAGAGTCACTTTGTCCTTATCTCAAAGCTTTTACAACTCTTCGGTCCAGTCTTGGTCATCTTTATGCATGTGTAGGTAGAAGAGTTGGAAAGGAAGTAGGTTGACATTTTCTTTATATTTTCATTTACTTTCCAAGATTCGCTCATTTTTCTTGAATTTCACTTTTTCTGCTGGATTCATAGGTTCCTCGAAATTCTCTTCTTTCTTCTTCTTTGGGTACTTCCTCTTTTCTGGACTGTAGTCAACCACTTTGCTGGCTACAGCCGCCTGTCCCCAATCTGGAAGAAAGTTCCCATGAAATGCAATCAAAAGCTCTCAGCACAGTTGAGGAAAGAAAGCTGCTCCCAAGATGGGGGGAGAGCCAGAGAGGCAGCCCTTCCCTGCCCCAGTCATAACCCTCCGCCGTAGGCTGCTCCAGGCCTTCTCTGACATCCTGCTAACAGCTCAAGCCACTTCTGAGCCTGACCAGCTCTGTCAGCCTCCCTGATAGCTGTGTGCAGAAAGCAGACAGGCTGTCCAGCCCTGTGGCAGGCCGACAGATGATAAGACGCAGGCCCAGGCTCCATGGCAGAGGCTCGGGGCACTAGGCTGCAATGAAGAGTGGGGAAGAAAGGCATTTTTCTGTCAGGTGGCCTGACTTCCACAGCAGAGAGCAGAGAACTAGGGGGAGGAAGAGGAAATGGAAGGTGCTGACTTGTGCCAGCATGAATCCCGCCTGCAGGTGGGATGACGCCCCAAGAAGTAGTGCTCTGCTCCAGCAGTCTGGGTGCAAGGCCTGCACTGCCTATGGGGCTACAGGGCTGGTTCGTTCACTTTCTTCCTCATTCAGCAGATGCGGACATTAATAATAACCACCTCCTGCTGGAGAGAAGTAATTGTGTCAATACACACAGAGGACTTTTCCTAACAGTGCCCAGGGCTGCTGGCGTTCAGCCAGGTAGTCTTCCTCGGGATGCATGTGTTCGCATCAGGCGACATTCTACATATGCCATCTCATTTAATTTTCACATAAACTAGAGCTATGGATATTATATTTGTTTTACAGATATAATTTCAATGAAGCTAACTTCCCTTGTCTGAGAACGCATAGCTGAGTAAAAGGACAAATGATTTAAAACCAGTCTGTCTGAGTAAAGCACAAGTCTTCAACTGCTAGGCAATGCTGCATGTGAGCATTTTGAGTCCCTTTCTATGTCAGACTACTTCAACTGAGGAAATAAGATTATTTTTAATTAATTAATTAATTAATTAATTTGGTGCAGGGTCTCTCTACACAGTTCAAACTCATAGTGATCCTCCTGTCTGTCTCCGCAGTGCTGGGATTACAGGTTTAATAAGATTATGTTTAAACTCCCTTATCAGAAACAAACAAAAACTTAAGCTAAAAATCAATGCATTTATCTTTAAGGTTTAAATGCTGCAACATTTATGCCTGATGGAGGAAAGGCAAGGAAACAAACGGCCTCAGGAGCAGAAGCTCTTTGATCCTTGGACGCAGAGCAGGAGCAAGGTAGTGGGAGCTACGGTCTGGCCACGCAGCCAAGCCAAGACTGGGCTGAGAAGGGGCCGCTGCTCTGCAACTGCTTAGGGATGGCTGTGCTGCTGCTGGTGGGGCTCAGTACTCTGTAGCAGTCAACCAGCTGACTGGACAGAACAGAACCGCAGTTAGTAATTCATTCAACCAATATTCACTAAACACCTACTGTGTGTCATATCCTGTGCTGGGTGCTGGGATTAATGAAATTAATAAATGCCAACGTTTACACTATCGGAGAAGGCAGGCAGGAGTCAGCCACTCCCACGGAAGAGGTCTGATCTATACCATGACAGAGACCAGCCCAAGGCGCCAGGGAGCTGTGGGCCCAGCTGGGGTAGGCAGGTTTCCTGCAGAAGTGCCGGGTACGTGCATAGTGCTTGGTCAACAGCAGTCACATTGGCGAAGGTGGTCTGTCATAAGCACGTTCTCAGTGCAAGGCTGGCAGCTAGCAAATCACTGAAATCAGTGACTGTTAACAGCTTCCTGAACACAGATAGAATTTAATATAGATGGGTGGCCAAAAATGATGGCGAAACCATAGAAGCTTCATAAGAAATAGAATGTACTAATCGAAGATACCGAATCTAGTTTTCCCTAAGTGTAACAGAATTTAAATGAATTATATCCTTAAAAAATGCTTCCTTGTGGGAGACATTTTTTTCCTAAAAGCTGTTTTTTTTTTTTTTGAAACTGAATACATTTTAATAGAAAACAAAATACAAAATAACTCTTTTCAGAAAACAGAAATATTTAATCCTTTCCTCATACATTAGAACTTGCTTCATCCTCAGGGCACAGTTTGACATGTGCATGCGCACTCAGGATTCACCTTGTGACGCACTCACTTCTGGAGAGCTGGCAATCACTCTGATGTCCAACGCTATAATTCTACCTTGTGACTTATTGCAAATTATTCTTAACCATATTTTTTTTTTCTTGGTGGTACTGGGGATTAAGCCTAGGGCCGTACATAGACTAGACAAATGCACTACCACTAAGCTGCACCCATCCTACCATAATCTTTCTTTTCAGGGGATAGAATTATTGATAGAAATGCAGCCAAGAAAGATTCTTTACCCCGTCACTGCAGGAACCCCAGGGTTCTCAGTCACCCTACCCACTGACTTCCATGAACATGTCAGTTGGTGTGCTCAATGTGCATTCAAGACTTCACTTTTTCCTGATACATGGTGCCACCAAAATCTCTGAATTCCCTGAAGCTCAAAATTACAAGTATCACAGCCAGTGCCAGGAGTCAAACCTGAAGATAAAAGCAGAGATTGTCCCCTCTGCCAGTGCTAGGTCTCCTCTTCGCAGTAATAATAATAATCAATAATAATAATAAAAATCCTGGTTCTGTCATACAGGAAAAGGATCATCCCTCCCTTT
>PVKA01010949.1:0-62666 GCA_004027165.1 Ctenomys sociabilis | reverse complement strand
AAGAGAAGAGAAGAGAAGAGAAGAGAAGAGAAGAGAAGAGAAGAGAAGAGAAGAGAAGAGAAGAGAAGAGAAGAAAAGAGAAAAGAAAGAAAGATTCTGGTTCTGGTTCTGACTGCTGGAGCTACAGCTGTTCACTAAATTTAACAGAGTCACTGTCAATTAGTGGCTGAGTAATTCAGGAAGGGGAATTCCTGCTAGTGATTGACAGCTGAACCCAAGGGAAGCCTGGCCCTTGCCAGCTCTCACCGTCCTATCTCCCACCCCCATTTAGGCAATGTTTTCCTTATTTGTTCACAAGTTTTAGAATAATGAATCTTTAAAAATAAATAAAAGGATGAATGTTTACATCTTTTGCTCTATGATGTAACTATTTTATCCACACTATCCTTTCAGCTTGCCTTTTAAGCTTTCTGATTTTTTTTCTAGGACGGAACAAGATGGTGATAGCCAACTAAAATCCGAACCATAGGCAACTGTCAGCAAGGCGATGCCTGCTGGTGTAAATGCCTGCAATCCCTATTACAGCGAAGGCAGGGTGACCATCTCTGGTCACTTGTAGTCTGTTCTAAACAATATGTTCTTCTTTCCTTGGCATGGATCTTCAAATTCAATCAATTCTGCTTCAAGCGTTCCCGGCCATGCCCTGCACTCCAGCACGCAAACCAATGGCCATACAGTGTGTTCTGACACGAGGTCAACAGGGAGTAGTGTGCAAAGAGATGCCTCATGACAGAATTTGGCTTCTTCTGCTTGCTTTTCCTTTCTACAAGCTTATCAGAAAGAGATGAAAATCCAGAGATCACAAAAGGAATAGCCACCAAAATCTACCAAATTAGAAAATATTCTTTAAATGATGACAACATGTTTACAGTTGAAACTTCACCCATGGAGTTACACATAAAATCCTTCAAAAGCCATAATACTAAATTCTGGGTCTAAACTGTGCTTCCTGCTATGTTTCTAATATTCTGTTCATAAAATCTCTGAAGATTGAGGCCCCATGTAGAACAGTTACTGCTCTCTCAGATATAACCTGTAATAAAGTTAATCGGGCACATATTTAACAACATACATGGGGTAATTGTGATGGCACTGCATAGTAATGGGACATTAAGACTAAATGGTTCACATAAATTATAGAAAAATGAAAAAGTCACATTGTCACTTCCTCCACATCACTGGGCCCCAAGTGCCTATCTGCAGTCTACCTACACTGGCTCATCTGGAGAGCATTTGGACATTTTCAAGAGCTGCCCACACCCAAGTCAGAGGCTGTGGGTCAGGTAGATGAAGTTGCTCTGCACCATCCCAAGGATCCCAAGCTCACAGGCTTTCACAGGTGAGCAAAAAGGTTTGTAGATTGGACAATGTCAGTCTGTATATAAGAAAATAAATATTTCCACGAAAGGCGTTTAGAGTGAAAACGCCTTTTAATACCTTGAGCCACACCTTTGACCCCTTTCTACCTTGTACCCCTGTCTGTTACTGAATTGAGGCCTAAAGAAAGACTGGTATCAGATTACTCATAGCTTGAAATTTACTGTTGTTGGCATGTGAAGGAGAAATGGCACACAGATGCTCCCTACCGGAAGTGGCCAGCCCCCTCACATTTCAGCTAGTCCTGTATCAGCATTAAGCATTCATCTTCGCTCACTCGTCCACTGAGTGAACTTTCACGGAGCACCTACTAGTGCGGCCACCAGCCTCAGCACTGAAAACACGGGGTGCAATTTGCTGGGATGGAACTCATAGCACCATGTTGATGGTCTTTTGTGTATTGGGTATAGGGTCTTACCATGCGGCTCGGACTCATAGTGATCCTCCTGTTTTCAGCCTCCCCAGCTCTGGAGTTGAAGGCATGTGTCACAATGCCCAGACTCAGTGCCAGCTCAGTGCATTCCAGGCAATGCATGTTGTACCGGGATGAAACCCCAGTCCCTGCGCTTGCGTAAGCAGGTGTGTAGTCCACTGACTTATCTTGCCAGCCCTTGAAATTATTCTTTTGAATGGAAATATAAAACTGAGTACTCATTGTCCAAGGGCTGGGGAAATAGGTTACGAGAAGAAGATATTTTTAAAGCTATTGCTGCCCCCATCTCCCCCTTCCCGAGGTACTTCCAGAGGACGGGCCTATGTCTGAAGCTCTGAAACTCTCAGAAGCAGACATTACCTCATGCGACATGGCTTTCTCGGTCAGGGTGTCTACAAGAGAAGGGGGGCTTCCAGGACATGCCATCCTGCTGGCAGTTTAGTGATGTATTTCAAAGAGCCCATTTCTGGGGCTTTCTAATGAGTGACATTTATAAGGTGTCCTGCTCTTCCTTGAATCAAATAATATGGAGATTTCTTTTATCTTACATTCCACCAGCCTTACGTAGGGTTTAGATGGCCCAAATCTGGAGCAAGCCACTCAATTCATTCCAGCACTCACTATTTCACTACTGAAATGCAAATTCCCCTGGGTAATTCCAGGCAATTTCTTTACCCAGAGATCATCTCTGGCCACAGAGCAGCTCAGCTGCAACCCACGCTGTGTGCGCTGCATAATACTGTAACATTTTCAGAGTCAGGGAAGATTTATTCAGTGATCAACTGCTTCAGCATCCTGAATCACTCCAGAGACAGTCTGTTAAAGAGGGGACCTTGAGGGAACTGAAAATGTAAGCAAGAAGAGAAATAATCCTCTCTTTCCTTTTTAACCCCCTAAGCCCTATAAGAAAATAACATTAGCTTTTCATATGCATAGGGGAAAATGCAATTCCCTTCAAAACAGTAAGAGTGTTTGTTAAAGGTGAAATCAAAGGTGATTTGTAGTCTGTTTTTTCTTTATTTTTGCTAATTTATATTTGCAATAAATTTTAATTCCATAGTAAGAAAAATATCTTACTACATGCATAGCTACATACTGTTCTTCAAAAAAATACTCTGATGGAGTAAATATACATACAAAGATGCACAGTTACATATTGCTTATCAAAAAAAATACTCTTTTGGGGAGAACAGTTGTCTCAGGAGCTAGGTCAGAATTTCAAAACCAGTCACACAGTTCACTGAGGGAGAAATAGAACCAGGAAGTAAAGGTAAAGTTAGTAATAACTGAAATCAATACATACACCAGAATAATTTTCATTAACACCATTCACTGGGTAAAGATGAAAAATTTATGTCCATTTGTTTACAAATTCAGAAACAAGCTGGATGTATAGCTTAGTGGTGGCGCATTTGATGAACAATAGCAGGGGTGTGACCCCGGGTCTTGGCCCCAATATCATGGAAGGAAGGGAGGGAGAGGGAAGGGAAGAAGGAAGGGAGGGAAGAAGGAAGGGAAGGGGGGAGGGAGGGAGGGAGGGAGGGATGAAATGAAGTAGGAAATTCAAAAATTCAGAACAAAATATGCCCAAGAAGTATGAAAAAAATATATAGTGCCATGCACAATTCTCTAAGACACTCCAAAGTGAATGCCTGATTTCTGTCCACAAGAGCCTTGTTTCAAAGTGAGTGAAAGCCTTAAGGGGCAGAGGATGTGATTCTCTGCCTCCTTCAGTCTGTGCACTTCTGGACTACAGGCACTGTCAAAGAGGAAGGAAATCCCCCCCCCCCCCGGCTCCCGTGGAGTGGCTGAACTCAAGGTCAAGGTGAGCTGTCTCTGACTTACAGACCCACTTTCCTCTGATATCCTACAGTCAGGATATGTCTGTGTGTACAACTACTTTGATAGGATTCAGCTTTTTTACAAAAAAAAAAAAAATGTCACTTGATTATTTGTCTACTTAGGTAGCAAGATTTTTGACCTTTTTGTCACTTGACTTTATACATAATAGGCAAGCACAAAGCCAGATTAAGAGTAGCTAAGAATGGACACCGGGAATAACAACTATTAGTAAGCCAGGTAGGCACGGTGCAAGCAGAGGCTGTTCTGAAGAAGGCCACCTAGATGGGACGTGGAGGGCTGTGGTTTGCGGATGGCGGTAAACTAGCACACAACCAGATAGAGTTAGACCAACACAGTTCCGTAAAACCACTGGATGCCGGTAACACACGGCAGCCGTTCACAGATTGTGGGTTTCCTTCAAACATTTGGTATGAAGTGTGGTCATTTGTAACTTTAAGAAAGAAAGAAAAAGTCTCGCCATGACAAATTGCGCTTGGTTCCCTACTGTAAACTGAACTAGGCATTAAATTTAAACCTATTTGTGGGAATTTAATTATCATTTCACTGATCTAACAAAAGCACAAACAGCTAGTTTTATTACCTAAAGTAAAAGATACTTGTGTAATTAATCATTTTTACCAGGTGAATATTAGTCGCTCTTTGGTCTTTAAGTATGACATACTCAATCAGCTTACCGGGAAAGTTAAAATATCAGCGCCACAGCTTTATCTTTTTCTGTTAGTCATTCTGAGAAAGCTAAATAAAAGAAAGAGTTGAAATTTAAAAAAAATTAAAAAGAATCAGAAACATAGACAAGGAGACAAGGGGAGGGATCGTCATTTCCATAGAATTATTTTACTCCGGCAGAATACACACTTTCCCAGCGCAGTTCGCTCTCTAACCATCCCGTGAGCCTCCTTCCCTGGGATGAGCGCCCCGCACTCTATCTCCTGCGATCTTGACAGACGCATCAAGGACGACACTCAGAAATCAATGTGCCCTCTGAAACAGGATGACATGAAGATTTTAGAGCTAGATACTTACGCTTACGTGGCTTTAGATTTTTTTAATCCCTTTAAAAGAATGTTTCACCAGTGTTATCAGATTTGACATTATTTTGTCTCTCTAATCTCATCCCATAATAAATCTGGGTACCAGTTCAAGATTTTAAATGTTTTGAATGATGAGAGAAAAATTAAAAAGCAGACGGGAGATGTTACTTAAGAAAAATGCAAGTAGGGAGCAGGCTGCCTACCATTCTACCATTCCAGCTTCTATGAAGTGCTAAGATTGAAATATCTACCAGGATAATCCTCACTCTTCTTCTGAGGTATCTACGACCATCACTGATGAAAATTAAAGCTTTTTCTCTCATGCACAAACATGCACACACATATACACACACAACTGAAAGATGTCACCATGAACAATCCCAAAGACTATGCATTTATTCACTTCTAAGTGCTATATAATCCCATTTTAAGGACAATTAAATATGTATTTGCATTAATGAGTGTATGCTGGTGTGTGATGTGTATGAACCAGAGAAACTCTGCCAAGGTTCGTAGCCAGATAATTTCATTCATATCAAACCTACCATTGCAAAAAAAAAAAAAACCCTGGTTTTTTAGATATTCCTTATAAATTTTTCTACTTAGGATATGAATGAAGCATTTTCTTGTTTGCTTTTTAATTCTTGTCCAAAATAAGCTATTTTTGGAACAGTTTTGTTTTAAATTTGCTAAGCTGTGGTTCAACTTCCATATAAGCATGTTAATAAATTATCCATTCCCCTGGTGGCTCCAGCAAATGTCCATAGGTTATAATCTTTCCTCTTCTCTCCACCCGTTCATTTGGCCCCATCTCAGCCAGCAGTGACACACGGTCAGGAGAAACTACCCTAAGCATTGTGTTTAACCAAGACGCATGGCAGTGTTTCACTGTTGGGGTGCAGCACGAGTGACTGCAGCAGGGCCCTGGGTGAAGTGAAAGCCATTTCACTGGCTGTCTTTTCAGCTGTGACAGGCCTTAGTCAAAAAACCAGGGAGTGTGACCTGCCAATCAGGAGGGAGAGGCCCGAGGCCCGTATGTCACACAATCTCATAGCCCCTTCTGACTTCCTGTGTGAGGAAAGCCCAGTCAGCAGGCTCTTCTCACCCAAGAACTGCAGAAACAAGGGACTTTTCGCCTTCATTTGTAACTTGTTTGTTCATAGAGTCAGGTGATTTAGCTGTGAAAATTATTTCCCTTGTGGTATCTGTCATTGGTTGAAATACGTGATTATCGATCTGCTAGATCCACAATTCCCTAGAAAAGATCATTGATCCAAATCTGAGGGAGTAACAGCCATCTGTGTGTGGCACTAGCAGGGTTTTGCCCATCACCAAACTGCCAGAAATGTGGCATTGAAGCAGGGTCCACATCTTTCCTAGAGTGAAAATCAATCTTCTAAGTTACTAAGCCCCAACTCAGAGCATCACAGCCTTTCATCCACATGCGAGCTTCAAGCTTCCAATGAGCAAACTGTAGGGAGAAGACTCAGTGCCAAAAGTGTAGGCGTGTTATCATTGCTATTAGTAATATTGATATAAATGCTTCCCTTCAGCCTGATGGTACCTGGTACTTTTTGCAAATTTGCCTGCAGGGTGCAAGTGCTCAGATTTAGAGAACTTTGGCCTTGACAGCTCAAGGCATTTTTAGGCAACAGTTCCCCCATGATCCAAAAGTCTTACTAAAGCCTTTTATGACTTCCTGGGAGGTTTATCAAAACACAGATTGCTGGGCCCCACCTCAGGAGCTGAGTGAATTCAGAGTCAGGCCTGAGAATCACCTTCCTAATAAATTCCTACCTGATTAAATCCTTCCATTTTACATTGCTATAATGTAACAGCTGAGGCTGAGTAGCTCCTGATGAGCGCAGATGAGTTCAGCTGACAACCTTGGAGAGCCTGGCACCTGCACCTGCTCCACTCTGGTGAAGGCTTCTGGGGCTCTGTCACATAGTACACAGCACTGTGGTGCAGCTGTGCATGTGAGGGAGAGCTCACAAGAAGCCAGAGAGCCACAAAGGGGTCAGTCTTGCTCTCTTATACAACCCTCTTGAGAGGCCTAACCAAGTCCCAGAAGAACTACCTGAATCTGGGCAGCACCCCCAATGCTCTGACCACTACCCAGTCTCCCCAGAGTAGTCACCACCTCATAAAGGTTGGCTATGTCAACAGCACCACACCCGAGACCAAGCTCCATGCACATGAGCCCTCAGGGAACAAAATGGAATCTAAACCCTAATGGAAATGCCAATGGCTCTGACCTTGGCACTGCTCTTCAAGATTGATGGCTATCAACGAAGATGTGTTTATTTGGAATATTAAGAGTTATTTCAGAGAAGTAGAAATAACTTATACGTGGTGAAACATGGGTGGTAGGTGAAGACAGGATACTAAATATTTGTGTTACAGGATTACCAAGTTATCATGTATAGAGCTCATCTAGATGTGAGTTAGCTGAGGTGACCTCACTTAAAAGTGAATTAACTAAGACAGTGGGATGGCCCATCCACAACAGAACTAAAACTAAAATTTAGTCCTGCACTCTAACTGGATCCATTCCAGTGCAAAATATTGCCAATAGTTAAAGCACAGAGACTTTCTGTATAGAAAGAAAGATTTCCACAATTTTTGACAGAGAAAGAGATCTCACATTTGATCTCTACCAAGAAGAATAACGCTCAGGTAACCCACTCTAGTCACTTGCTCTGAAAAGGAAGAAAAAAAGAGGAGGCATTATGAGATTAAAAAAAAAAAAAAAAAGCCTAGCTATGCACGCTGAGGTTTTCAATGAACAGGAAATTTATTAACTAATTTTGGTGACTCGGTAGTTGGCCTGACATTGATTTTTAAGCTTTCTTTCTCAGTGTCTTAAATTCAGTATACCAAAGGCTATGGAACAGCACCATTTCCTGCATGATTTTTAACAGCGTCTGCTTTCAGTAAGCATGCCAGTTTTACTTGTGTCTGGCAGAGATTGAGTCTGCACTTGCCCTGGAAGCATGGGCCAGCTCCCAGGATTGAATGAAAAATCTCCACTCTTTTTAGGAACATCTCCACAGCAGAACTGTCTGGTCAACTGACCAGCTGCCACCCACTGCTGTTTAATCCTCACTGCCGTGCTGGCTTGAGAGCATGAAATCTTCCCTCATTTGTTGTGAAGACACTCTTCAGAACTGAGAGCTTGTGAATGAAATGAATAAATGTGGATGAATTTGTTTTGAAACTATAAAAATGTTAAAAGCATGAGACAACTCCTAGTATTGTTAATTGAGGTGGGTCATTGTAATTCAGTGCCTTAGACCTAATAGGCCCTTGGTGAGCACAGCTTGAAATGGTTGGCTTGTAATGATGCACTCACTCCCTTTCAGGTGTTTCTTTTCCTAGAAACTAACAAAACTCATGCTTTCATTTCCTCAACTGAAGAACACAATAACTCACACATATTACATTGTAGTGTGATGAATTTATTCACTACTCTGAATTTCTCGCAGATAGCATACATGGTGCATTTCAGGTACTGTAAAATACCATCTATACTAGTAATGAGACAGTTCTAGAAAGACATCTCTAATTTAGTCATCACTACTAAAAACAGTACTGAAAAACAATGTTGTCAGACTGTCATTAGCATAGACTTACTGTAGAGTTGTATTGGGCATTCACTGGGCATTCCTCAACACTACAAGTGTCAAACTCCAACCTGTCTCTTAGTTTCACCTACTAGTGCTAAAGAAGAACATAAATAAGGGTGAGAGCAGTGGAGTGCTGGGAAATGTTGAGCAATTGGCTCTCTGGGGAGTGATGCCCCAAGTCACAATGTTTGCCAATTTCTTTGGTGTAAATACTCCACCATGTTCAATTTTAAGCTGCCAACCATTTAACAAACTTGCAAAATTCCTGACAAAAATTGGCTCTCATGAGCTGCTAAAGGCTGGCACAAGCACAACACTAGACGGGGAAGAAATCATATGTGGCAAAATTATCTCTCACTGACTGACAGGACTTTCCCCACCCTGAAAAAAAATATTGGAGTGATTAGACTACAAAAATAAAATTACTGTTTCAGTAGTTAACAATTTAGTAGGCAGGTAACATGGTTATTTGCTAACAATCAGATATGTAAGTAGTTCAGGTACATAAGTAGAATTAACTATGTATTAGTTAATTCTAATACATAGAATTAACTGAACTGACACCCAACTCTGGGTAGCTATAAATATAATGAAGCTCAAGTAGTTATTTCATGAGGACTGAAGAAAAGTTTCAGGTGTCTGTCTTGACCCTGGCATGTATTGGTCTACCAACTGATATAACATTTTAAATTGTCAGTCTCAGCATGACTCTCTATGCTAGGTTAACAAGATCAAATGGGAAAGTGTGCTAAGAACAAACAGCCCTGACACTGACAAAAATACAGATTGGTATAGTCCCTGCTAGGTGGCTTGGGGAAAACCATAAAACCTTTCTAGGTCCCAGTTTGTGTAATCTGTAAAGTAAATAATCTCCTTAAATTTTTTCTGGCTCTAACTTGCTAAACTTCCAAGTAGAATTTTGTGTTAAAATTATTCCAATTCTTTAGAGTTTAAGACTGTACTGTCTTCAATGTACTAGCAGGGATAAACACACACACACACACACACACACACACACACACAGAGACAACCCTATTTAATAAAAATAACAAATGGGCCATCAGGGATTTCATTTGGAATTGACAAAATCGGGCAGAATCACCACTAAGAACCAAAGTGAGAGGATGGAGGTGCAGGAAGACCACTGTGGATCTGCTCCTTGAACTTTAAAGTTTCAGCATGGAGGACCAGCATTTGTTTCCGAGTGGTACCGCAACAGCAGTGCCTGTTGATGAATGGCTAGGGATGCAAATGCCACCTCTCCCCAGAGTTCAGGAGGCCTTTCTAAGATGAGCTTATTACTTAAGGCCCCATGGCTTCCTAACCAATGCACTCAAGTGTCTTCTTTGCATAAAGTGTTAATTGTATAAGATGAATTATAATGAATTTTCATCACTACAACTAGAAATTAAAGTTACATTAAAGATAAAATTCTGAGGGCCAACCAAATAGCTCAATGGATTAAAGCACCTGCAAGCAGGCACAGGGGTCGGGGGTTCAATCTCCCTGCCCCCCAGCACATTGAGATGGCAATTGATACTGGGCATTGTGGCACGTGCCTGTAATCCCAGCACTTGGGAGGCTGTAAACAGGTAAATCACAAAAAGTCCAATGTAGCAGTGAGACCCTGTAGGCCCATCCCTAAAACAGAAAGAAAGAAAGAAAGAAAGAAAGAAAGAAAGAAAGAAAGAAAGAAAGAAAGAAAGAAAGAAAGAAAGAAAGAAAGAAAGAAAGAATTCTGGGCCAAATGCATATAATACTGTTGTCTATTCATTATGTGATCTTTTTTTTGAGACAGGGTCTTATTATGCAGTTCAGGCTGGGCATGTGCCCACTTTGGCAGCCCACAGGCTGGTCTCAAGCTCACAGAGATTCTCTTGTCTCAACGTCCCAAGTGCTGGGATCACAAACATATACCACCTTGCCCTGTTCAGGGCCTCATGGTGGGTGCCCAGGTATTTGAGGATCTGGGCCAGAGACTGTGGGTCTGGGGGTCCAGGGCCAAAACCACACAGCATACAGGATCAGGAATCAAACTCAGGTCCTTGTGCTTTCCAGGTAGGTGATTATGCCTCTGAGCTATGTCCCTGGTCCCTATATGATCCATTCTTAATGTTTCCATGTAGTTTTTCAGAACTTTGGGGCTCTGGGGCTCTGGGATGAAAGTTTCTGGATCAGGCATACAGACCTTGTATAAGTCTATAAGGTTTGTGAGCCTAGGTGTACAGAGATATAGTTCCCATAAAAGTGACCAACAAATAATTGTAAAAGAGGACCCAGGTCAAAAATTTAGGTTGCTATGAATACTCAAAATAACAGTTTTAATCTAGAGTTATCCAGGTATTATTCATTTGTGATTTAAAACTTGATGATGTCTCTTTCCCATCTGACAACACGGTAGGTGAAAAACCTGAGAAGCCAGACACTACAGAGAAGAAAGCTGAAGCCAAGAAGGCTTCTGCCAGTGGTACTAGTAGAAAGGGTAAGGTGAAGAGGGGAAAAAATATCCAAGAGGGGGCAGCCCCACTGCAGCCAAAATCCTGTCCTGGCTAGAGGAATTGGTAGATACCCCCAATCTGCTATGTATTCCAGAAAGGCTTTCTGTAAGAGAACGTACACAGATGCCAAATGAAAGGTTGAGAAGAAAAGCAGGAGAAAGTTCTTGCTATGATCACAAAACCATTCAGTGGGGACAAGAGTGGAGGTACCCAGGTGGTTAAGCTTGGAAAAATGCCTAGATACTACCCTACTGAAGATGAGCCCTGAAAGCTCTTGATCCATGGCAGCATGTGAGGAAACTTCAAGCTAGCATCACTCCCGGCACCATCTTGATCATCCTCACCAGGTGTCAGAAAAGAGTGGTCTTCCTGAAGCAGTTGGCCAGTGGCTCGCTACTTGTGACTGGGCCTCTTAGGCTTAATCATGCTCCTCTACGAAGAACACACCGGAAATTTGTCATTGCTCACCTCTACAAAAATTGATATCAGCAAAGTGAAAATCCCCAAACACCTCACTGATGCTTACTTCAAGAAGAAAAAGCTGAGAAACCCAGACACTAGGAGGGCAAGATCTTCAACCCTGAGAAAGAGAGATGCTGGATTCCAGAGCCGCACTCCCTGGATCAGAAAGTGGTGGACTCAGATTTTAGCAAAAATCAAAGCTGTTCCTCAGCTCCGGGGCTATCTGCGATCCGTTTTTGGTCTGACAAATGGAATTTATCCTGATAAACCAGTGTTCTAAATTTTTTACTAAGAACCTAATTAAATAACTGATACATTAAAGAAAAAAAAGCTTGATGTAATATTTTGGTCTCTCTGATTCAGCACCAATAAAATCTCAAATTTATTCCTCTAAAACAATTAAAATAAATACAATATTGAACAAAATCACCAGGATTTTGCTCTACCAGATTCTGTAAAACCAAGAAATGAGGTAGTGTCAGAAGACATAGCAAGAAGGGTGGTAAAGAACACAATCCCTGGATAAAAAGGAAGACTACAACTGAAAAAGTAAGCTCTCAGAAACATTTACAATGTATGAGTTTCCTAGAACAAGAGCTTTGACTCTTTCCAGTTATTAATTTTTTTAAGGAATAACAACAGCAACAAAAAAGAACTTTATTTAAATCAGACCCTCAGTGGGTTTGGCTAAGTGCACGGAATCCTTGCTCGGCCTGCAGATGTCTGTCTGAGCTGCCACATGGCAAGAACGGGCCCTGAGGGCCTCAGGAGCCCAGCGCAGGACCCAAAACTTCTTATTTTGGTGCCGATTCCAAAACTCCTCATCCTTTTCCAGTTCATTACAAACGCCTATTGTTTGCCATATTTATCTGCCATCACTGCTGTTTGTTAGCAAATGGAAAGCAAACTGCCAGCATGGCATTTCAGCCTGCCCTCAGAATAGTGCAAAGGCGCTACAGGAATTGCCCGACAGATGGTCTTTGAATGATATACAGAACCTCTGCCCTTGGGCCCGCTTCAGAGGAGCTGTTTTGGATTGTTGCTTGTAAGAGTGGGAGGCTGATGTGTGATATGTGATTATTCCATAATAATTTTAATTATTTTGCCTGTTTTCAAACAATAGTCTCAGCCTTTTTTAATTTTTACACTCACTGAGTTGTGACACGAGCATTCTTTTCTCTGTGTTAGCAAGGATTAAAATCAAGCCCTGTATCCCTTCCCATTTTTTAAATAATCCATGTTTAAATAAATTACCTTGGTCTGGAAAACCAAGTTATGCAGCATTCTCCTGGCATGCACACCAGCAAGGAAAAATGTTCCTTATTTTGGTGGCTGGCTGGAGATTGTCGCAGTAACAAGTTTCGAGCAAAGCCTGCTCTTTGCCTCTTTGGAGCAAGGCTCTGGCGAGGGAAGCTTATTTACATGCATGTGGGGATCCCATCGGAACCGCTCAAAGGTACAGTCCGAGGCAGTCAGACGGCATCTGATGTGCATGTAAATGAAGCTCCCAAAGTGGGGCGTAGACTTCTGGAGAGAAACAGAGAACACGCCGTCTACGTCTCATCCAAATCCAGTAGAAACTTCTAAGTGTTTTCTACAGCAGCAGGAGCCAAGGAGAAGCAGATGCTAAACTTTCAAGGCATTCAAATATATTATTTTTCTTTACCAGATAGATGTGTTGGCTGAGCACAGGAGCAGGGGCGAAGCACCAGGTCAGCACCTGGGCTTTTGGTTTCTTGGCCGTGTAGACTGGAAATTGCTCCTTCTCTGTCCCCAGTGGTCCAGACCCCATGGTCTCTGGAGGTCTGCCGTAGCCTCCAGCTCTCACTCGATGAAGGATGATACCGTAAGAAATTCCAAGACTTCCGGGATAGGTATAAAATACAAAATATTAACTCACTCTGGGAGAGAGTTAATATTCAGAAGATGGCCTTTTTACTGAATCTAAGAATGTGTGGCTTTACTTGGAGTTTCTTATTCATAAAATTCTCCCCTACCGTGGAATTCTGTCGTCCCAAATAGGCATGTGGTTCCGGTTGTAAACAAAATCAAGCTTTGGATAGCTTCCAAGCTGGCAGATCCTGCGCCTTGAAGAAAGAAATCCTTCTCCTTGGTTTCCAGCGAGGTGATCTAGTTACCTGGAAAACAGGACCCTCTGAGAAGTGAGCTTTCTAAAAGGGAGAAACAAAACAAACGCCAGCTCTGTTATTTGCTAGAGAAACCCCCATCGAGTCTTAAGTGCTTCCCAACCAAGGTGGTTTTAATCCAATAACAGCAGCTCCTCTCACAGAAAGAACCCAACTCACACAGCAGTTAATACCCAAATGAAATTCAGTTATCTCCCACTGTGCTGACAAAAAGGATTGAGAAAATGTCCTCTGCTCCCACCCAAGGAAGACGTGCCTTTGATGAAATCCAGCCCGTTTACCTTCCCAGAAAACAGCCTTACTGCTCCTCCTGGCAAGTAGTGTGCAGAGACTTCTACCTAGGGAGAACATAGATTCTCAGAGAAAACACATACATTAAAGTGTAACATCTCAAGCGGCCACAACTACTTCTTTCAAGGCATGAAGGAAGCTGCCAAGGAGCACTTGCCCCGCTAGCTGAAGTACAGTGGCTTTTGTAAGAATGCCGTTGCTGAAAGTTCTCACTGAGATGTGTGACTGTCACAATACCTTGGCCCAAGTCAGGTATCACACCCAATGGAGAACTTTGTTCCTGACCTGTCTAAAATAGTGAGGCTCCCATCTAAAATGTATTTATGTGTAAAAACCAAGTTTCAGTATAGTTCATTAAATTCCGTAGAAGTTAAGCTCTAGGCAAACAGGCACTTATATATATGACTTCTATACTTTTAGCAATCAAGAAGATATTTATTAGGATACTGAGGCAGGTGGACTGCAAATTCAAGGACAGCCTGAGCAACATAGCAATTTAACAAGACTCTTTTATTTTGATAAAAAGAAAAATTTTTAAAGGGGTGAGGATGTAGTTCAGTCCAAGCACCATGGGTTTCCTTCTCAGTAAATAAAGAGAAAAAAGAAAAAAGAAAGGTATTTATTGTCCTTATGTAATTCAGACAAAGTATTTAGAGTCTCATACTGATTAAATGACTTAAAGGTCACATGCAAAAAAATAGATGAGTTGGAATTTGAACTTTATTTGTTTAAATTTGAAGGCCATATCTTTTCATTGATGTGGGGGGGGCATATGGAGGGGACAGAGGAAATACATTCACATATGGCGTATAGCTTTATGAAAATGAATGCAAATTTCAGCACACTTTGGATTCATAAGGGAAGAGACTGTGTATATCCTCAATGCCTGGTATGTAAATCCCTTCCAAATGCTTATTAAGTGGGATACTCCTTTAAAGATATGTAATTAACAAAGAATCATAAGTCTTTTGTTTTTTTTGTTTTTTTTTTGTTTTTTTTTTTTTTTGTCTTTTTTTTGAGACAGGGTCTCACTATGCAGTTCAGGCTGGCCTTAAGCTCACTTTGTAGCTCAGGCTGGTCTCGAACTCACAACAATCCTCCTGCCTCAGCCTCCCGAGTGCTGGGATTACAGGCCTGCGCCACCACGCCCGGCTGGTCATAAGTCTTAATCATGTTAGTTTGATTTGTTATTTCCTTTTGGTTTCATATCTTTATCCTGGCAGGACTTAAATTCTAGAAAATTCCCCTGGGTGGGCAAAAAGGATTCAGCTAATGTGAGTTCACTTAGACCAATGGCAGATAAGGTACTCTCCACACCTGCTCCAGAAATGAAGTCAGCAAGAACCCAGTGAATACCTACCAAGTGCCTGAAGTCATATGTACCCAAATTCATTTCTTCTGACAAAGCAATATGGAGAAAATAGACAAATATAAAAAAAAATTTTAGTCTCTCTTAAACACATCCTGTTCTGATAGCCTGACAAAAATACCTTATTTGTTGATTATACAAAACGATAAGAGACAAATCACTCTACACTGAAAAAAAACAATTTCATCTTGCATTTCACTATTAAATTCTTCTGTGTTTTGTAGTTAACTCACATCATTTAGAAAATGAGGCTGTTTTACTATAAACACACAAAAATTATGATTGTTTGCTTCAAAACAATCACAGAAACATTCTATTCAAGATTAAAACGTGAACAGCCGTAGTCCTGCTGGATGAGTATGACTGAAGCAGAGGCACTTTTTTTAAAAAAAAAAAAAGCTACATACATATGTTAGCGATTTTGTCCCATTTTCTGTGTGCTCTTTTTCCATTAAGATCAATAGTTGAAAGAGTGACACTGTTGGGACCCAGGAAGACCTTCATGGATGACAATCTCAACAGTTAAAAGATTGCAAAGTGCTTTCCCTCTGACCCACGTATGAATCGGGCTCAAGCATAAAGCAAAAATAAATGGAAATTAGAGGGCAACTCACAGAGGCTTTCCAACTGGGGAGAAAACATCACCAGGAAGTCCCAGATGTAATTTACAAATACAGCATTTGAATTTTCTAATTGTTTCTACAAAAATGACGCTAATGGAATTAGCCCAGAACCAGCCATTTAATCATACACGATTTGCTGACCAGTGTCTCTGCGCTTGCAGCCCTGCTCTCCTGCTCAGATCTGTGGCCTTGCCATAGCTGGAGCCCAACAAGAGAAAGCTTTTGCCTTTCATTTATTCTTTCTTTTTTTTACCCTGGGTAGAAAGGGCAGGGGTTGGTGGTTCCAAGTACTCCGTGCCTCCCTCTGTTGGTAGAAAAAAAACGTGAAGGAGGAAGAGATCCCTGGAGATTATCTGTGCCAATGGTTTTCAGAGAAAGCACTTCGGAATCACTTTCAGACGAGATCGGGCGCGTTCAGGGTGCGGAATCACTTTCAGCACTGCCTGTCCTTCTCACTTTTCTGGTCCAACGTGTGCTCTATAAGGACTAGAAGAGAAAGAAAGTTCTGTTGGATAAGGTCCAAGATCGGTGCTGTTAGGCGTCTCTAAAGCAAAAGTAAATTCTTGCTTTATACCAAGAAACTGTTTGCACAGCAGTTCTTAAATCTTGCAACAGGCTTTCCCAAAGCCTGTACCTGAGACTAGATCCTTTTTTTTTTTTTTTTTTTTCGTCCACAGGGTCTCACTATGCAGCCCACATTCATAGTGATCCTCCTGCTTTCTGCCTCCCTAGTGCTGGGATTACAGGCGCGCGCCACCACGCCCAGACTCCAATCGCCGGTTCAGTGCACCCGAAGGCCGGCGTGGCAAGCGGAAGCAGGGATCGAACCCTCGTCCCTACGCTTACCTAAGCAAGCGCTTAGTCCACTGAGCTATACCGCCGGCCCTCTGAGACTAAATCCTAACGGATCTTCAAATGTCCCTGTACTTGCTGCTCCCATAAGTCAAAAAGTTGATGTCCGTATGGCGAAGAAAGCATCGTTCACCCATCCCAACAATTCCTGGATCTCAGATAAGCCAAGGAATAAGAAATCTCTGTGTAAATTCTAAAACCATGCTAGAAAACATGAAGGGACAGCCTAGTAACAATGGCCACTCAAAACAGGAATTGCTGCGGGTCTCACTTTCTTGTTGAAACACAACACCGTACACTCAAAGCTTGAAGGAGAAGATGTGTATTTTGGCTCACAGTTTGTAGAGCTTGCAGTCTGTAGTCCGCTGGCCCCAAGGCAGGACAGCATTGCAGGAGAATGTAGCAGGCAAGGAGCAGCTCGTGGGATGGTAGGCAGGAAGCAGATAATTGTCCATCCAAATTAGGTAAGCCCTTTTTAAAAGTGTCTGAAAGTCAGAGACTAGAAGAAGCAGAGAAATTTTCCTATTGGTATCAAAGGAACAAGTTCCTGTAATACAAGAGGCCACATAATGAGGGTTTTCGACTGCTGGTGGGAATGTACACTGCTGAAACCATTATGGAAATCGGTGTGGAGACTCCTTAAAAAAATAATACTGGAAATCCCTTTCAAAGCTGCTATCCCCCTATTGGGAATTTCCCAGAGGAACCGAAAATGTCATATCATAATGATATATGTGTACCTATGTTTATAGCAGCACAATTTATGATAGCCAAATCTTGGAAACAACCAAAATGCCCATCACCTGAGGAATGGATGAAAAAGATGTAATATTTTTATACAATGGAGCATTACTAAGCTATAAAGAATAATAAACTTGAACCCTTCATATTTAAGTAGATGCCACTTGAAGATATACTTATAAGTGAAATAAACCACACCCACATGTGTAAATATACATTCTCCCTAGGGTAAGAACTCAAAAGAAGAAATAAAAATAGAAAGGTATAGCACAATTGAAAGGCAAGCAAAAACTTGTGTATTAGACAAGGAGAAAACCTAGGAAACATGACAGGACAAAGCCATACATTTATATGCACAAGATGGCTAAGGCAATGATTCTGAGAATCTTTAGAAGGTTCTTGAAACTAGCAGTTAATTGAAAGGATTCTCACCCTGACTAACTATATATGCTGATATGTGTGAAATAAGCAGTTACACTGAAAATAGCAATGTGTAATAGTAGAGTCATGCTTGGAATGCCAGTCATTCTGATCTTCTAAATACATACTGCTTGTCATGTCATACCAATTACTGCTATACTGTCTCTCGAGTAAATGTTTGTTTAGAAAAAAAGGGTAGCAAATGAAAACAAGAGACAAGAAAAAAATGTCATAGGACTATCCTGCTACAAAGCTGTATATGGACAGCATTACTAAATTTCTGTGTAAATATATGTAATTGTTTATTCTTATTTTTTAAAATATTTTTCATTTTTTAAATTTTTTTCTTCATATTGTATAGGGCTTGAAGTTTAACATATCAATATTTGATGGAAAATACCTGCTCCATGTTATGCCTAAGATTTTTGGTATTCAGTCAGATAGTGAGGTTAAGCTCAACTACCTATATTGTAGGGTAATAATAATAAGCTTTTCTTCTGGAGGGTTAACAACTTAAGTTTCCAGACCAAAAATTGGAGAAAAAGAAGAGCCAGCAAAAACAGCCAACATTTTGACCCTAGCCTTTCAAGGTCAGTGAGGACTCAGGACATAGGAGAACCTGTACTGTAACATCATGGAACTCACTTATGCCCCAAATTTTCTGATTATAGGGCCACAGAGGAAAGTGATTGATGATATAGAGCGTGCCTAAGGAGAGTCATCTAAAGAGAAAACATTCTCTCAGGCTTTTACAGAGAACAAATTGGTCAAGCAATGGTCGTGACTCATCCACATGGCTGACACTGACAAAGGATCTACAAAGTGCAGTACAGGGTTTCAGGGTAAATTCTGAGGGAATTTGAATGACCTTGTCAGATACGAAAGTTACATTTCTTGTTATATAGGTCTTGTTTTATCTTGGTCTTAACCATGAAGCAATACAGTATAAAAATGAGGTATAAAAAGTAAAGTTATATTAATATGCTGAGCTGTAAAAGGCTCAAGCCAGCAACTTCTGACATTGCCAGTCCTATGGATAACCCACTACTATTATACACTACTAGACTATATTGGAATATTTTGCTGAATTTACACATCCAACAATATTTATATGACAATGGAATACGCTACTCTGACAAAACTAAACAAAAAAAGGGGATACAAATGAAGGACTATTTTGTATCTATATATTCAAAATAGTTAGGATACATATACAGCTACTTTCTCCTAATTCAATGAATAGAAAGATTTGTTCTAATAGTGTCTGTGGACAGGATATATGCATCTCGTACTATGAATAACCACTACAAAGACAATAATATGCAATGTGTTAATTATTGAAACTGTCCTACTAATCAGTTTTGAAACTGTCTCATTGCTATTTGTTTCTCAATAAAATTATTATTAAAAAAGAAAACAATTGACCCTCTAAATAATAATAATGATAATAATAACAATAATAATAATAATAATGGGGGCTCCCAGAGGCCTCTAGGAGCAAGGAGGCCAGTGAGCTGTGTCTGGGCTCCTGACATGTATAAATCATGAGGTAGCAAGTGTATTGGTTTAAGCTACTAAATGTGTGATCATTTGTTATGCAGCAAGAAAAAAATAAATACAACTCATAGGAGACAAATAAGTAGTATATTCAGAAGAGAAAAACAGTAAGGAAATAGAAGTTGTTCAACTAAAGAGAAAAAAGTAATCTCGGGGGTGACTGTCCTGAAACAGTAGATAAATGGTTTTAATACGGACATGCTGAGTTTGCGGCACCTGGGGGGACATTTGGGTGGCCTATCTAGAATGCAGTTTGGATGTAGTGGTTTAACAGCAAAGAAAAACTAAAGTTCAAAGCACAGTGAACAGGACAAGATACCATGCTCATAGCTGAGGTCCCAGACTGAAAATGGGAACCCGGGTTTCAAGTGAGGCAAGCAGAGTACTTGCACTGGATGACTTAGCAGCATGGAAGAGGGAGGTTGGAGAAGCCAACTGAGGAGGTCACCTGCAGGTCCCGCAACGACTCCCAGCACCTGTGCAGTGGCTCTGGAAGGTCTGGTTCTCTGTATTGTTGTCTAAAAGAAGCAAACAAATCAGATAGATCCATGGTAGAGTGTGATCCCCAGGGAAAATACAGAGAAAGAAGAAAGGGCAAGGCTGAAGGTTGATGGTCAAACACACATCACATCCAGATGACAGAAACAAAGAGATTTGTCTCTAAATTAAGGAGAAGGCTGAGAGGCAAGGAAAGAGTGAGGAGAAAGAAGGGCCACTGTCACAGCTGAGAAAGGGACCATTTCCAGGAAATGTGCTCACCGGAAGGCCACCACTGAGAGGAGACTGAGAATGCCTGCAGGATTATAAAAGGAGTGGAATTTAATGTCAGTAAAAATTTAAAGTTTTGTCCTAGTAGCTGCAGTATAGCAAGTGCTTTACTCTCTTCATCTGTACAATGAGAGTAATAAATGAGGATTAAATAATTGCCTTACATTTCTTATAAGATCAGGAATTCTCCTCTTTTCTTCTATTGTGAAGGTTTAACTGAATAGGGGCTAACCTTTTTTAGCTTTATGGATTTACTGAGTTCAAAAATGTCCTGATCTGCTGTTATGGTTCATATCTAAATAGTTCTCTAAAAGTTTCACATGGGGACAGCACGACAGCTCAGCAGACTAAGCACCTGCTTAGGCAAATACGGGGACCAAGTGTAATCTCCCGAACCATGTGCTGTGCCAGCCCGCCCGGGGTGTGCTGAGCTGCCAGAGTCAGGGTGTGGGGATGCATGCCCGTAATTCCAGCACTGGGGAGGCTGAGAACAGGAGGACCACTGTGAGTCCGAGCTGCATAGCAAGGACCTTGTGCCAAATACATAAGAAAGTCTCGTGTGTTTGGAGGGTGATTGGATAATGGGGGAGCTACAGTCATTAGTGGATTGATTAACTAATGTGTTAGGAGGTAGATCCTAGTTGGAGAAGGTGGGTAACTGGGAGCATAACCTAGATATTCTATCTCTCTCTCTCTCTCTCTCTCTCTCTCTCTCTCTATCTATCTATCTTTCTCTGTCTCTATCTCGGTCTGTCTCTGTCACTGTCTCTCTCTCCCCTCTTCTCCCTCTCCCTCTTTTTCTCTCCTTGTCTCTCCCTCTCCCTTTCCCTTTACCTCTCTCTCTCCCTCTCCCTCTCCATTTTCCTCTCCCTCTCTGTCTGCCACGCCACACAACCATGCCATTTCTGCCTTCAGGCCTTATCCATCAACCACGGACTGAACTCCCTAAAGCTCTGAACCAGAATAAATGTCTCCTCTTTTAAGTTGCAATGTCAGGTATTTTGTCCCAGTGAAAAGACAGGGACTAATACAGTTGCTTTATCAGTTTTCCAGTTACTTCCAACTAATGCCTTCCTGAGACAAGAAGCACATAGACAGAAAAACTTGCTGACCATTCTTAATCACCAAGAAGTACACGAAATTGGAATGTAGCAAAAGGAAATCACACTTCTCTTTAAAGATGCATTGGCATTTTGTTTACTTGGCACTTGCTTTATGGAAAAACAGCTGAGAACCAAGAAAAAAACAAAAGAGACCTCTGAGCAGCCGACATCTGTACCATGGAGCCTGTCCTTGCTACTGAACCTCATGGAAAGGATTTCCTAGGGTCCTCACTCCTAGCCTGGACCTCCTCTTCAGAATTTCTGAAAGGCTTATTAATGTATTTTCCAACTGAAAAGCCCAATAAGAACAGTAAATTAAGAAAAGAACTAGAGCAAAGAAAGAGAGACAGACAGAAACAGGACAGAGAGAAAAAAAGAGACCGAGAGACAGAGAGAGGCAATTGGAGACAGAGACAGAGATGGGGACAGAGACAGAGGCAGAGGACAGGGGAGGGAAGGAGAGGGCAGAGGAAGGAAGGGAAGAATCAGGCACATCAATAACAGTAAGAGTGACAGCTAATGGCCTAACCGCAAGGGTAAAAATGGAGAAGTTAACCACAAAAAGCAAACAAAAGAACTAAAACTCCTGGCAGTTTAGGGTCATTTAGTACAGAATAAAAACATTTTACAAACTACAACAGACCCCTGAGGGCACTAAAGCTCAGCGTGATGGCCTAAGCTATCATTATAAGAAGTTAAATTACATTTGATATAGTTTTAAAAGGCAGAGATATTCACAAACTATGATAGTGGTAAGCAGAGATTTAGGGCTTGATTCATTTGCTCCTTAAAGGGCATTTCTTAGGGAGCGGTCATGTGCCAGGAAACGTGCCAGAGGTAGAGCCAGGTGCCAGGCAAAAACAACATAAAGGAACAAGATTTCGATTGTGTCTGTTTTGAGTAGTCCTCAGGCATCCAGGCAGCTCAACTGCAGTAGTCAGAGAAATGGATGCTCTATGAGGCATTCTTGAGAGCGCCTGGAGAGAACATTTATTAATGTATCGATGTTCTCAGAAAATCAAGATGAGTCAGGCTGCCCTCTTTGGCAAAATCAGGCCTACTTTATCTAAATTAACTTTATTTGTTGGAAAACAACCAAACAAAATGTGGATATGATTCTCAGTAAAAGGATTCCTGTTTTTTACTTATATATGAAAAATGTCTTCAGATGCTTCAGAGATATTCCACAGCATCCATCTGAGAGTGGTTTTTTTCACTCTGAGTGTATATCTGCTTCAAGTCATTAATGTAAGCCACAAAAGACTTAACATTAGTGCCAAGAGCTAACTCTGATCTGTGGATAAAAGCTGACTCCTTCTGACCAATATTTCATCCCATCTTTTTGGAATTCTACCAAACAAGTCTTAAGTCAATAGTTCCAAACTATACATTAACCAGTTCTAGCAGAATCCCAGAACGCTGTGTCCTGCCACACACCTGCTGGGACCGACAGTCTTCCAGCGAACCTCTGGGCTATGTATTTTTTTAAAACCTGTCCAGGTGATGCTGCTGTTTAACTAGAATTGATCCCATTGTGCTCCCAAATTTTACATTCAGTGTATGTAAGGCTAAATAAGTAAAATAATTTTTCCATTAACACTATGGGCCAAGTGCAATAAAAGGAAACAGTCCAAAGTTTTCCATACTGAAATTTAATCCTGTAACAACAACAAAAAAAAAAAACATAGGAGAGACATCGACTTTAGGACAACTGTCATAATTTTGAGGTTTACAGATTAGAAAAAGGAGAGACTACTCAAAAGATCTTGCAAACAGCTACATTTTAGCTATGTCATATTTTATCATTGTGGATAAACTCTTTGGGCAATAACAATCAAGTCACAGGGACTCTGAAACTTTTCTTGTAAAAATAAAAGTGCCACATAATGCTTGTCAGACTTTAGAAATAATGCCAAATCTCTCCCTCTTCCCTGACTTTGCCTGCCTCTGAGTCTGTGTATGTATGTGTCTATATGTGTGTGTTCATGCTTTTTAAACACCAGATAGATAAGATGTGAAAGTGAAATATGCAGAGCCAGAAATAGTCTCATTAAAAAGGTTTAGGGACCCTGTGAAATGTAATGAGTTAGAGAAACTGACATTATATGTAATTAAGATGTCTAGTATCATTCAGCCCCAGGGGACAATGAGAAATATCTAGCTATGAATAACAATAGTTCAGTAACAATAATCTGAGATCTTAGATCCTTAAACTGTTGGGTTTTGTTTTCTTTTGCTCTATGCTGAGTGGCTGTTGCTTGTGAAGTCATGAGACGTGAAACGAAAGTTATCCAACTTGGTGTCACATGCCGATTTGCAAGCTGAAAGATGACCACACACATCCTCCTCTTTGTTCCAGGGAAAAGCCTTAACTGGCCTCCTTTCTCATTGGGAATAAAGTAAAGGACGAGCAGACAGGATGTAGTGATACTGGTCTTCAGCAGACTAGGGAATGGTATCTGTCCTTTGCTTGCCTGGGATAAATTCTGCATAAGATCTCCCTGAGCATTGGCACGAGGAACGAACTGGCAAGCCAGCAAGTACCCTCTGTACACAGGGCAACCTGCAAGGAGCTGCAGGATATGGATATTTTAACACAGTAAGAGTGTGGCTTCTATCTTCAAGGAAATTAAAATCTAGCTGGGGGGGAAACCACAAACATCAGTTAGGGAATTGTGTGCCCTAATTCATGATTAAGTAATAAATTAATATCATAGTTGTTTGGAGAAAGAAAATTAAAATGAGAATAATTGGGAAAGACTTCATGAAATTCATGCACTTGGGCTTTGAAGGATGGTGCCAAACCTAGTCTCAAATGCATATGCGAGGGAAAGGACTGATATTTGTGTGTGGACTTATTTGTGCGCAGAATGATCTTTAAGGCTCCCCTCATCCTTTTATTTTTCATTAATTAAAAAAAGAATGCCTGTGCCCATGGCCGTCACCTAGACACATACATAAGACAAAGTCGTCGATTTAACAAGGTTGGTGTCCTTCTATAGACAATCTCCAACCCTTTTAAGGTTTTAGGAAGCAGCAAATAAAAAACAATAAGCAGAAGACAGAAAATGCAATTGCTGCCAACAAACCAGGAGCAGAGAGCAGTAGCTACTCATGACCGTGGGTGAAACAGAGCAAAGAAGTCTGAGCAACTTAGGCCCGGTACAGTTGGGAGAACTCGACCACACGGACTCTTGTCCCCACCACTGCCCCTGGTAGGCCCAGAAGGCACCAGGGCTCACACAGCAGGCCGTCAGAAGGCAAGTGCGCTTTCTCTACTGGCTCGAATCTTCTTTTCTTTTCAATTTTTTTTTTTTTGTTGTTGTTGTTGGAACTGGGAATTGAACTCAGGCTCTTGTGTTTGCCAGGTAAGCACTTATTCCTCTGAGCCATCTCCCCAGCCCTCTTTTGTTTTCTTTCTTTATTTCTTTTTTAATGTATTTAGTACAGGGTCTATAGGGCCTCACTCACAGATCAGACTCCTAGTGATCCTTGTGTTTTCAGCCTCCCAAAAGCTGAGATTATAGGCACATGCCACCATGCCCAGTCTCTGTCACTGTCTCAACGTGCCCCAGGGATGGGGCTGCACCGCACACTGGGGATCAAACCCAGGTCACTGTGCAGGTGCTTTAATCCACTGAGCTATCTAGCCAGCCCTTCTTTTCTTTCTAATAAAGAAAAACAAAAAGGAGAAAAGAAAGCAATAGAAGTTGTTTTATTGGGTCATTTGCTTATTCAAGAATCTTTTACTGAGCACTTACTATGAATTCAGAGGCTCTAGGCAGAGCTATAAATAAAAGAGATGAAGTTTTTACCATTTTGAAACTTTAATTCCAATGAAGAGCAAATTCTCCAGCTTAGATTTTTAAAAAGAATGAGATGAAAACATATTGGATCTATCTTGGCTCTACTTCCCTATGAGTCAGTGAAAGTCAACCTAGATTTAAAGACAAGGAAAACCACATCCAGTAGGAAAATTCCCCTACTGGAGTCTGAGTTCTAGGCACCCAGCCTTTCTCTACTGATTCCCTTTCTTTTCCTACCTCGGTGTTCTAGTCTTCCTTGGTGCATTTTTCCTGCATTTCCCTATTGTGTTCATTTTCCTCAAGCTCTGAAAGGTCCTAGACCTAGGCGGTTGTGAAGCCCTAAGTTAAATCACACAACTCCTTCCTTCAGACCAAGGGCCTGATGAGCGGAGACCTAAGGTTCTCATTTCCTCTCGGGGCCACACCCTGCTGCCATCAGCAACCGGGAGGACATGGTCAACCCAGGTCCCAGAGTACTTCAGGGGCTGAAAGCAAATGTCCTGGTTTGCAAGCTGTTCTTTTACAAGGGAAACCTAAGGTCTTTTTCTTTAATGAATTATTCTACTTGTACTTGGAGACCATAGCACCCGTTTTATTTTCTGTTGTCTTTTTTCCGTGACTCCTTTTAGAAATAAAAATAGGAAATATTATCTAGCCCCTAGGAAGAAATATGTACATACATTCAAAAAGCAGTTGCATGCAACCTTAATAACCTGAATTCTATTTCCCTTTCTGTACAAGATGGATGAAATTACTTTGATTATGCTGGCTTTCCAATTATTCATTCGTGCCAAGAAAGCTAGCCCTGGAAACCTAGGCACCTTGTTTACTTCTTCCCCACCTTGCCCTTCACAATCGGAAAATCAAAGAGCGCTTGAGCCAGAAGGAGCTTCCGTGATCCCCAAAGGAAGGATTAAACTTAAAAGTCATACATATTGATTGACCGAAGTTTTCTAAAATTAAACCTGAGTAACTATTTCAATACCAATTTTTAAGCTGTAAAAAATGATTCGGAGGTACAGAGCTCTGAATGGTATGAAAAGCACAGTACGTAAGAGAACCTGGTTGCCAAAGCCCTTCTTGATGATGTAGCGGGAAAAGATTTATTCTTGTGTGTTGACTTTATTCAAATCAGCGCTTTTCAAACAGGGTTCTCAGGATTGGAGTCTCAGGATCTACCCACACCCAGTGGTGAAGAGGAACCCATTTTGAAAACTTTATACTCTCTGCCATACACTGAATACAGATAACTCTCTACCTTTCCTCTCCCTTATAAATGAGGTTCTGAAGTACACGCTTATATAAGAAAAGCTCCTATTACTAATGAAAGGCCAAAAAGACTTGTGAAAAGGAGATGAGATTGTGGAATTGAACATACACAAATAAAATACGAAGAGTCAGCCATAAGCATTGTTTCCTTACAAACACATGGACTGAAGACCCTGGGCTGGGTTTGCCGTACATAATGATACCTATTTGGAGGAGTTTTTCACCATTGAACCTGAAGCTCACCACTAAGTTCTCTAAGAATCAACCCAAAAACCATAAACACCATTGACTACTTAGATACAGTCCTGAACGTCTTATACTATTTCACTAATTCATTCAACAAAACTTAATGAAGGACTCAAAGGTACCATCACTTTAAGAAGATATATGGACACTATAGTGGGACTCTGCCTTGGTTGCTTTTCTGGATGCTGGGACAAAATACTCAAAACCCAAAGTTAAAGGCAGAAAGGTTTATTTGTGTCACAGCTTGTAGAGATTTCAGTTCATAACTGGCTGGATCTGAGCCAGAGAGACACAGCAGATAGGCTTCACAGGGGAGAAACAGTTCATGGAGGGCAGGTTTCAAGACAACCAAGCAAGAGACCATAGTAGCTTTTTTCTGCCCCTTTTATATTGTAGGCTACTGGGACTAGCACAGTGCCAAACCAACCTATGCACTGATTTAGCAATCACCCACCCTTAATCCCAGCACCCTTATACCTAGCATTGCACCATGAATCACTCACACACTCTAGATTCAAACACTTTTAAAAATCTCCACCTATGACCACATGAGGCTTTGGGGGGACATCCAAACACCAAGCCATAGCATTCCACCCCTCCCCCTCCAATACTCATGTATATTCTTTTTCCAATAAGTAAGTAGATTAAATTACAATGTGCTTTAAAAGAACACCACCATTTTCAAATGATATGTACAAGCTACAATGGGAACAAAAAACACCATGCCCCAGAAGAGATAGGCAAACCTCACAGAAGCAACACTGGCAGCATTCCAGGTCAAAACACATGCTACATAAAGGACCTCATAGTCTATGCATTCTGTAGAAGACAGGAAGCCAACAAGCATTTGACCTAGTATTACTGAACAACCATAGCTTGTTATATACACCCATGGCAGGCCTTCCTTTTGTCCTCTAGCCCATTCCTATAAATACCAACTGTAGGCTGATCACTGCTCCAATCATAAAGAAACCTCAAAGTCATCCACATTCCCTGAGGCCACAAATTTGTGGCCACTTCCGCAGCTAGCCTTTGGATGTGAGTAGCCCTTTGGGCATCTGCTCCAGCTGCCCAATATTCCCTGAGCAAATAATTTTCTCCTGATTGTACTTGGTGCCTGGTGTGGAGATTTCCCACCAAGACTCAGCAATGGAATTTTTTAACTGCAGAAATACATAATACAAGTAAGGAAAAGAGTTAAAAAGGAAGCTCTTGAAAACATTTAAAATAGCTGCACAGCACTGAAAATCAGCTTAAGGGATGGCAAATGCAAATGTGAGCTCAGACAGGCCCCGCTCAGTTTTGCAAATCCTTTGGTAATGAAAATAGATCCACACTTTAATTTTTCAAACCATAAACCCCCCTGAAGCAAGTAAGAAAAGAGAAGAAACAGAGGGAAATGTTCTACAAAGCAAGTGGATTTTGCATTTGATGTTTTGAAGGAACTCAGGACAGGGCTTCCAAAAACTGCAAAGTAGCTGGATTAGGCTGGTGCCCCCAGCTCCTGTTCTCTGCTGTCTGTCAGCTTAGGTTGGAAAAAAGTGACCCTTTTCAGGGTCCTTCACTGTCAACAACCACATCAAACACTACCATCTGAAAAGTAAGACCCTACCTTCCCAACATTAAGGTATAAATGATTGATAACTTTAAAATGCCATTTCTTCTATGGGGTATTTGTATTTTAACAGAGTACAAAATCTCGAGCCAAAGGAAGGCTCCTGCAGATGTGCACATATGGAAACAGTTTGCAATGATTTTTGCCATTTCCCCACAGACTCAAAAGTTACGTGGCAAAAACTAGCTGCTCACTTATGCAACAAGGAGGAAATTGAGATTTAGAAGCCACTGGGCTCCACTGGAGTACTTTCAGGGCATAAATATAAACTGAGGATCAGCCCATAGGGCACCTCCACTCCTGGTCTCCTGAAGATTCTCCTGGTGCCCCCTCAGGGGCCTCAGAGAAAGCTTAGAGGTGCTGTGCCTCCCTGCAGAGGAGGGCCTCTCTTGGATTCCCAAGGCTGGGTTTCCAGAAAGTTCCGATTGCACAGCCTCTCAGCAAGTCTCTGCCAGCCCTGGAGGCACAGCCATGCCCTTCTCACAAGGTCTGAATCTCAGCCGTGGCCCTGGGAAGAGGGCTTTTCCTGGGATGCTCTGTGTCCCTCTGGGGGAAGAGTGATGCTCCTCCCTCTATTATTCCTGTCTCTCAAATTCTCTTTTCAGTTCATTGGCCAATGCCCCATTATTCCAGACTCCTATTAATGTTTACAGTTCTTTTCACTGTTCAAGTAAAATTATAAAAATAATCATAAGTTTTCTTGTTCGCCTGAATCTTGGTAAGTTACAAGGTTCTGCTCCCTTCTCTGTCTCATTGATACTCACCTTTCCCCGATGTCTATACTAGCACATGGCATTGCTTTTGCCAAACAAAGCAGAAGCCGTACCTCTAAGGTCCACACATAACTTTTGGGTATATGAACTTGCCCACAGGCACTGGCACTGGGAAAAATCCTGAGTGTGTTGCCTTCTTCAAGGCTTACATGCTGGAATGGCTCCAAATGTTCTAACTCCTCAGAGCCAAGTAATCTTCCCTATTCAACCAGTTCTTGGCTTTCCTAAACATTTTCTGGAAAAGCCAGAAAAAATAGGCTATAGCAAAAGAAAACAGAATAACTACTCTGTATTAAGATAAACTTGAGTCATTTATAGGAAAATGGATGAACCTTGAGGACATAATATTAGGCGACATATGCACCTACAGAATTTAAATGGCAGTGGAATGCCCATCTCTGACAAAACTAAACAAAAAAGGGGATATAAAGGAAGGACCATTTTGTATCTATATATACAGAATAGTTAGTATAGATATACAGCTACTTTCTCCTAATTCAATGAGAAGAAAGTTGTGTACTGATAGTGTTTGGATAGGATATCATGTCTGCATCTTGTACCATGAATAACCACTAAGACAACAATATGCAGTGTATTGATTATTGAAACTGTACTACTAATCGGTTTTGGAACTATCTCACTGCTATTTGTTTCTCAATAAAATTTATAAAAATAAATAAATAGTATTAAGTGAAATAATAGAGACACACAAACAAACATCACATGGTTTCTCTTATGAGAAATCCAAACTGTAGACAAAAAGAACAAATAGAGGTAATAGGAAGCAGGGGCAGATTTTTCTCAGAGGGGAAGTGGCCCAGTGGAATAAGTGCTTCCCTGGAAGTGCAAGGGCCTGAGTTCAAGCCCTGGTTCCACCAAAAAAAAAAAAAAAAAAAAAAAAAAAAAATTCTGAGCCGGGCGTGGTGGCACATGCCTGTAATCCCAGCACTCGGGAGGCTGAGGCAGGAGGATTGTTGTGAGTTCGAGACCAGCCTGAGCTACAAAGTGAGCTCGAGGCCAGCCTGAACTGCATAGTGAGACCCTGTCTCAAAAAGACAAAAAAAAAAAAAGAGATGCAGAGAAAGAAAAGGGATTGGAAAAATAAATTAAGATGGGCCAACTCCACAGAGGAATATAAACATTATGTTCTTAAAACATCTACTAATAAGAAATAAAACCAAAAGCCTGTGTTCATTGCCACAGAATATGCTAAAGAAATCAGGAAGTGAATGTCTTCAAGACTTTTCTCATTATTGGTATAAAATACCCACCATCCAGTCAAGGAGGAAAGGCTTATTGTCACTCAGGGTTTATAGAGGTTTCAGTTTGTAGCTGGCTGGCTCCAAGGTGGGATTACAGCAGAGGGCATCTCAGAGGAGCAACCGCTCATGGCAGACAAAAGGCAGCAAAGCAGAGAAGGAGCAAAGCCACAGTACCAGCCAGCCTTCTTTCTGTCCCTTTATTCAGATTACCCACCCTTGGGAAGTATCATCCACACTCAGACTGGGCCTGCTCATTACTCACACCTGGTTCTTTGTCACACTGATCAGTGGACTGCTAATAATCCCACATCTTTAATCCCAGCATCAAACACCCAAAATCCAACCTCCTCAGGGTTTATCTTGTATTCCTGTACCTTACTCTGTAGATCCTTTGTCTGTGTCATCCATGTGGATGAGTCACAGCCAATGCTTGACCAGTTTTCTCTCTGTGAGAGCCTGAGAAAAAGTTTCTCTCCATGTGACTCTCCCCAAGCACAATACACATCATCAATCTTTTTCCTCTGTGGTTCCATAATCTCTGTGATCAGAAAATTTGGGGCACAACTGAGTTTCATGATGTTACAGTACAGGTTCTCCTATGTCCTGAGTGTTCACTGACCTTGAAAGGCTAGGGCCAAAATGTTGGCTGGCCTTGCAGCTATTCTGTTTCTCCAATTTTGATCTGTGAACTTAGGTTTTTAACTGTCCAGAAGAAAAGCTGATTAATACCCTGCAGCATATGCCGTTCAGTTTGTCCTAAGGACTTCACTGACCTCAAAAGAAACAAAAGCTACATCTTATGGTATATAGGGCTTGATCTATCTCAGTCTTAACCATCCAGCAGATAAGTATAAAAATGAGGTATATAACACAGGGCCATAATAATAAGTTGAGCTGTAAATGGCTAGAGTCAACAACTTCTTCAGATTACTCACTATTATTGTGGAATGCTGGACTGTGTTGGATTGTGTCACCAAGTTCAGGCACCTAAATTGGTTTAATGACAATGGAGTGCTCATCTTTGACAGGTCTAGACAAAAAAAAGAAAGAAAGAAAAGAAAAAAGATGTATACAAAGGAAGAATCATGATGTGTGTGTATAAACAGTATGCTTAGGATAAATATGCTGTGCTTCTGCATAATTCTATGAGAAGCAAGATTTACACTAATAGTGGTGGGAGAAGATATTATGTTGGCTTCTAGTACTATGGTCAAACACTAGGAAGATAACAAGGTAGAAAGTATTAATTATTGAATCTGTGGTATAATGCAGCTATAAAAAATAAGTAAACAGCTACACTCTCAATTCACTGATTAGAGACATCTGCAATAATAATGTCTGTAAGTATAATATCATTTTTGCACCTTGTACAATACCAAAACATTATAAAAACAGTTTGCAATGTATTAATTTATAGAATCTGTTCTGTTAATTTTTCTTGAAATAAATTTTTTAAAAAATCCAGCCTCCTTGGAAAAGCTCACCTATGATCCTATGAGGCTTTGGGGAGACTTCTAGATATCAGCTACAACAATGGAGAAGACAAAAACAGACTGCCTCGGGTGTTGGAGAAAGCCATGAAGAAGAAAGGCACTCTGAACACAAAAGCTTCTGGAAAGGAGAGGCATAACCTCCATAGATAATGCTGCAAATTACAAACTAGACCTTTGTACTACTTCATGAGATACAAGGAGTGCTTAAAGTTACTTTTTCATATGGCTTCTAGATTGCTTCTTTAAATGCAAGGCAAGTCACACACATTCTTGGCTACAATCCATAGGCGACTAGGGGTGATAATACTTGAGTACACAGTCTTTCAAATAACACTACTAAAGTGCCTACAATCCTTGCTGTGAATCTGGAAGCTCCGCTTCACCCCTGGTGATCACACTTAACCCTCATAAACTAAGCTCCAATACTCGAAATCCCTCCAAAAGATGCAGCTGCTATCCAACAACGTTATCTGCGCACACCAGTCATGGGTGGAGGTCCCCAGATCTCATGTGTCGGCCTGTCAGCCTCTGCAGTGTTCTGGTGGGGTTCTTTCCATGTGCCAAATGCTTTCTCAACTAATTGGTAAAGATTATCACTGTGTAACAGATCAGCCTGAATGCAAACATCAGTACCCCACCATATGTCGCATTTGCCGACTGACTCAGGTCTGTTTAAGACTAATGCAATAAGCACATTGTAAAGGAGCATGAATCTCACGTTTCTAAGATGAATGATGGGATTTGTTCCATTTACCTTGTTCCTAAAAGCAGATAGGAGAGGGCCACACACACTCGCAAGCTTTGTTTGTTTTTTTTTGTTTGTTTGTTTGTTTTATTGAGCACAGGGTCTCACAACACAGATTAGGCTCATAGTGATCCTTCTGTTTTCAGCCTCCCAAATACTGGGATTACAGGCCCGCACCACCAGCCTAGTCTCAGTCTCTTGTCTCAATGCACACTGGGAATGGGGTTGGCACGGCACACCAGAGGCCGAGCCCTTGTCCCTCCTCCTGCCTAAGCAGGCGCTTTAGTCTGCTAAGCTATCTGGCCAACCCAGCTCTTTGCTTTTTGCCCTTCAGTATTTGCCTCATGTCTGGCACCCAAGACTGGTTATCCAAAGCCACCAGCAAGGTGTCAGTGCTTGCTCCTGCACTGATTCCCTTCCACAGGTCTCCAGTAAGCAACATTTCTCCAATTTAACCCAACATTAGAATTCTTTCAACACACAGCTCCCATAACTGAGTCTTCTCATCCACAGCAGATCATTCTGGATGGTCACTACCTGCCATTTTTCCTTGTTCTTCTCTACTGTGTCTACCTTGACTTTGCCTTAAGAGCTTACTACCCTGACCGTGAGTTGCCATCATGATCCCTTCTGCCAAAGATTAGCAATTTGTCTTACTTCTTACCACCCCATTCACCCACTCTATTCCACCCCACATGGAACCAGGCCATTATTATCAATTCCTTTGCCCCCCCCCCCATCCTAACCCAAAAGTTCTCATTTCATAGAGTGGTAGTGATTTACCCATTTTCCCAAAGTCCCTTCATCAAAATACATGTGCAGTTCATGCAGAATTGTTTGTGATCAAACTATTACTGCCTTTTTCCAAAGCAGAGAAAGCCACAGTGGCTGATAAATGCAAGGAGAACTTTGGAAACAAGTCAGTGCCTTTTATGTCCTTAAGTCTAGTCCCTGGGACCATAATAGCAGCCGCTGCTCATTGGATGGCCCAGCACCTACTCCCAATTTCTGGCTCCCTGGACTACTCCCTTTGTAAATCAGCAACAGCTAAGTATGCCTTCTCCCCAGGATCCCTCTGAGCTAGGAACAACCGTGCTCACAAATCTCAGAAATAAATGTACCAGAAATGTGCTGAGCTAGGGATGGTCCTAGGAAAGCTTCTGTTTTCCTGAGAAAAGAAGCAGATATAACTGGCCTTGTTCTGTTCCCCCATGTTTCTGCTTTGACAGGAAGACAGCATCTGGAGGCACAAGCAGCCATTTTGGGCCTCTGAGGCACCAGTGCGAGAGAAGCCCATCCTCACTGTTCCATGTTCATGAGCCACAGAAGGCAGCAGCCCTGACACTTTTTTGTACAAAGAAGAACAATAAACAGAAGTTTTCCATATCATCCCTTAGAAGTTCCTTCACCTTTTCCCACTTTGAAAAAAACTCTGTCTTTAATAGTCTTTATTTTGCTGGAGAACCATCTTCACCCCATTTCAGCATGAACTAAGAGTTTTAGGAATTTATTTTAGGAATAAATTCTTAAGACTTTGTGAGCTTATGAGCCTTGTTCTAGCTATCACTAACCTGACATTATGTTATATCACTGCTACAATTATGTTAATTATTCATAAATACATTAAATTTGTTATTAATATGATTAGTTTGTTGTATAAGTCATAGATTTTAATAAATAAAATTAATGTCATCCCATATGTTACATTTATTGGGAATACAACACTATATTCTCACATATTTACAATACAGTAGTTGTCTATTGTTTTTCTTCCTTGCTAAGATAAGTACTAATCACAGTGCCTATGACCAAGTAGCTAGGTGGAAAATATTTGTTGAATAAACAAATGAATCTTACCCCCAAAAAATGCTTATTTAAAATTAGTCTATTTCAAGCAAAAATATTCCAATGAGTATGTTACTAAGAGGTCAGTTTAAATGAAGGGTTCATTAAAATGAAGGCTCTTCATACAGAAGGAGCCTTTTAAATCCTGGTAATTAGTTTTAAAAATAAATTACACTATTTTGTTATTTCAATTTCCCATAGGCAATTAGACTTTTGATTTTAAAACAGCAGTCTGGGAAAATAAGTCACTTTAGCAGACTTCTGTCTTGGCCATGGCCTCTCTCAGAGACCACATCAAGAGCCACAGAAAGCCTGAGGGTCCCGGAACAAGACACTGACCCGTGATGTAGTTCTCCAATCCCATTCGGAACTCCTTTATGATTGTGGTCATCTCAAAATGTATGCCCCCTAATTTCCTGTGCTACTTTTTTTTAAAAAAATTTATAAATTTTTATTAATCCTGTCTTCTAAAAAAGGAAAGAAGGAAGGAAGGAGGAAGGAAGGAAGGAAGGAAGGAAGGAAGGAAGGAAGGAAGGAAGGAAGGAAGGAAGGAAGGAAGGAAGGAAGGAAGAGAGCACGTAGTCTTTTCATGGAAAATAATCAATGGTCAAAATCCCACACGTAACTCCTGAGAGCACCGATCACCTCACGGAAGCGAGCTCATCCTCAGACATTGATTCTGGGCCACCTCAGAGATCACCTACGAGAGAAGGTCCAGACATGTACAGAGAGTTCTCCATGGCTACACTGGACCAGTGATGGGAGCTGGCTGCTGTGGCAGGACACACGTCAGCGGTTGCTGTCTCTGTATCTGCCCATCAGAACCCCGCTGATCACTTAGCAGCAGCTTAAAGTCTCACGCAGTGCATGCAGGAAAGTAAACAACAGCCAGACAAGGCCTGAGCCACATTCATCTGTCACCAGAAGGATAGGGCCTCGCCAGACTTTCTACCGCAGAGTTCTGCTTGGTGGACCTGACAGCCAGACTCCAGCCAACTCAATCCCAAAACAGAAAGGCATTCCCCAAGGCTAAATGCTGAAAACACTTGTCTTTGTTATATACTGCTTTTGAGAAAAAGTTGTGAAAACTTAACAGTTTAAAGCAACACATCTTTATCATCTCGTGGCTTTGGAGAGTCAAAACTTCTGGCACAGCCTCTGTGGATCCTCTACTTAAGACTCTCACAGGGCTGCAGGCAAGGCACCAGCCAAGGTGGGATCTAATGTGAAGGCCCAGTTGAGATAGGATCTGAGAGAAGCTCACTTGGGCACTGGCAGGCCACAGGCCTAGCAGGCTGCTGGGTAAGAGCCTCAACTCCTGCTGGCTTTAAGCCAAAAGTCACCACAGCACCTCTATGAGTTTTTCCACAGTGCAGTTCATAATATCACAGTTTGTTTCACCAAAGGCATCCAGGGAGAGGAGCTCAAGCCAGATTCCTTCTTTCCAGGCTCCAACCTCATTTTTTTTTTCCCGCCCTCAGCTACTATGTCCTTCTGACCCTAACCCTAACATATCTCACTTCTGCCCCCTCCATTCCACTTGAAGTACTCAGATGCGATGCTCTTCTCTCAGAAGATCTCTCTCTCTCTCTCTCTCTCTTTCTCTCTCTCTCTCTCTCTCTCTCTCTCTCTCTCTCTCTCTCTCTCTCTCTCTCTTGCCAAAGGTAGGCACAGAGACAACCACCAACCTCCCAGGAGGCGGGGCCAGAACTCTATGTAGATCGGACTTACGATCATCCTGTTTTTCAGCCTCCCAAGCACTGGGATTGCAGGGGCACACCACCATGCCAGCCTCGGTATAGGGGTAGGGCTGGCATGGCACGCCGGGGATCAAACTGTGGTCCCTGCGTCTGCCTAAGTAGGTGCTTTAGTCCATTGAGCTATCCTGCTGGCCATAAAATCTGCTTATTTCTAGGCTATAAAAATCCTCACCCGGCCTCATTTCAAACTATGAGGGACACTACCAGTGTTGGGAAGAGAGGTTCAGTAATGTTTCTGTGACAGATTTTTAAAAATGTTTCAGAAATGTGGTTAAAAACTCAGAAGTGAGGACTGGGGAGATGAGTCAGTAGAATAAACCCTTGCCTGGCAAGTACAAGGGTCTGAGTTCAATCCCTGGCTCCATCAAAAAAAAAAACGAAACTAGGAAGTGATAACTTTATCTTACTAATTATATTCAACTTTAATAGAATTTAATATATCATAATGGTTATATTTAATAGTCCACTTGGAAAACTCCTAAAAACCTGGCCCCCGGCTCTGATGGCTGAGTGCCTGCTGCTGCACATCGCTGCCCCAGCCCTCATCTCTACAACAAGATGTTCTCCAAACCGAAGCAGACAATTCAACACAAAGCTGATCTGACCACTCTCCCTGCCCTCTCTGTGGTTTCTCAGGTCCAAATCTATCACCTATGTGTGTAAAACCCCTAATCCTATGACTAAACCTGGATTTCAACTGTATTTTGGCTCAAAATTAAACAATGACTGACAATCACACTTAACACAACCTAAGACAGGGCTAGTGACTTAGCATATAGGCGTTACATCATTTAATCTTTGCAATAATCTAGTCTTTGCTCTTGTCTCCATTTTACAGGTGAAGCAAATGAAGAGCACATAAGTGACTTGTAAAAGTTCAAATGCAGAATCCGTAAGGAAGCTGGTCCAATAATTAAGGCAGGATTCTTAGGACTAAAATGGTCTCATCAACAGCTGAAAACTTCCCACATGCATTATGTTCTTCCTACCCTCTTGCTATCTTCTTCTCCTTAGAATGACACATCTCCAGCAACTCCAGGAACACAAGCATTCCACTCCTTCCTCCCCAGGGAGCTGTAACTCTAGTACGTAATTCTATGGTGTTCTGGATGGGGAATAAGAGAAGCTCAGAGTCTCGAGAGTATACAGCCAACCCTGAGAGTCAAGCAACACCAGAAGCTATGTTGATGTGGGGCCATAAGCCTTTGTCAGCAAAATAGAGAACCCCATATTTGCAAGTGTCAAGGCATAGAGGGGGAGCAAAGGTGTCTTCAAATTGAAAATATTCAAAAATGTACCCTAGGAAAATGTGAACAGGGTCAGCTAGCTCTGTGTGTGTGTGTGTGTGTGTGTGTGTGTGTGTGTGTGTGTGTGTGTGTGCGTGCATGTGCCTGCATGCATTCTGAGGATCTAACCCCAGGTTTTGTTCATGTCAGATATATGTGATACCAGTCAACTACACACCCACCCCCATAACTGTCTTTTATTGATCTTCCACTAAATCACCTAGGAAGAAAAAGATAGGGGGAAGGAGAGGGAAAGGGAAAGAAAAGAAAAAAAGTAAATGAAGAGATGGACAGAGGAGAAGAGAGACAAAGACAACTCCTAATACCATCCAAAGCTATGAGCTTAACTCATAGTTCATTGCCAGGACCTGTGTAATGTGTTAAAACCTAAATAAGTCGGGCAGCCAGATAGCTCAGTTGATTAAAGCGTGCCTGCTTAGGCAGACGCAGAGACCAGGGTTTGATCCCTGGTGTGCCGTGCCAGCCCCACCGGAGTGCAACGGAACAGCTATTGAGACTGGGTGTAGTGGCATGACCTGTAATCCCAGCGCTTGCGAGGCTGAAAACAGGAGCATCACTGAGTCCAATCTGTGCAGTGAGACCCTATAGACCCTGTACTAAATACATTAAAAAAAACCTAGATAAGTCTAGAGCACTATCCCCCAACTTCACTTCTTCTAAATATTTCCTTACCCATTTCAAGGTAGTAATTTCTAGAGATAAGGCAAAAAATTGGACAGAAACAGAGGTGGAAATTCTGTGGGTCCTATGAAGCATTCTGAGAAGTTTATTCCATGTATGTAAATAAGGTGAGTTGGACTAGAAATAGAAAAGCTGTTGAGAAGCCTCATGTGATGGTCCAGGCTATAATCCCAGAACTCCAGTAGACTGCAGCAGGAGGAACACCAAGTTCTAGCCCAGCTGGGGAACATAGTGTCTTAGCGAGAACCTGTGCAAAAATAAAAAATAAAAACAGATAGGATATAGCTCAGTGTAAAGGCCCTTGGAGCAATACTGACAAGAAAAAAGAAACACCACTGCGGTAAGCTGATCGCAGTGATTTTAGACTTTATTGCTGCTAAGTCTATCTTTATTGAATCAAGGAATGTGGATGTTGAGGGTAAATATGGACCCTAGGCTATCCAAGACAAAAACTCAGAGAAACTGGGAATTAGGCTAGAAGTCAAACATATCAAGCTCTCTTATTTCCATGACCCAAAAAGGATATTAATGCACATTTGAAGAATAGAAATCCACTTATCTATCAGACTCAGTAAACCCTGAGTCTGAATTAATCTCTGCATCAAAACATGAGTAAGGAGAAAAACCAAGTGGTCATCAATCAGTTTCATTTCACAAATCATAGGCATTCCTAAGGGAAGCCTAGAACAATTTGATCAAAAGCAACAAGCAACAACAAAACCGAAAAACTTCCAGAACAACAACAAAATCCTGAATGACAAATTTGAAAAGATTGAAATATCCTAGTAACATGAACAAAAACAACACATCTCAGAATACCAGAGCAATTTTTGTTAAGTACAGGAATTAAAGAAAATAATTTCTTTAAAGGGTGTATTGTAACTGGTAGTTGTGATTGACAACTTAACTGGATAAAGAAAGGCCCTGTGGATCAGTAGCACATACTTTGGGGCATGTCCAGGAGGAGTGCTGGGACTTAGGGTCCAGGTCCTGTCCTCTGTGGAGCTCTTGCTTGGGTGCTGCTTCCCATCTTTGGAGCTCTGTCCTGGGTGCTGCTTCATGTCCCCGGAGTTTGTCCCTTCGGCACCTCTTCCTGTCCCTGGAGCTCTCCACTGAGTACCTCTTCCTATTCTTGGAGCTCTCTGCTGGGAGCCGCTTCCCATCCCAGGGGCTCTGCCCTGGATGCTGCTTCCTGCCCATGGAGCTCCTCCTTGGGTGCTACTTCCTATCTGCCATAAAGTGAGCAGCTTTTCTCCACCAGGCTCCTCCCCAACGTTTCTGCCTGGACTGCACCCTCTGACACTGTGAGCCTTGTGAGCTCTTTTCCTTTAGGGAAGTCCCTGTGTCATGTCCCAGTGGTGGGAAACCTGGCTTATACACAGGTGACCCCACTTATGCAAATAAAGAGCACATGCAAATACATACTCAGGCATACATACACAAAACAACACTTCATGTTATTCATGGGCACATAAATCTAAATGTAAAATTAGGAAGAAATAGCCTGAAAATTAAATTTCAACTCTTCAATTTAATGGTCCTTCTTGAAGACACTGATGGGTGAGATGGAAGTGGGTTCTGGTTAAAGAGCCCTGTAGCTGCATTTGTGATTTCACTCAGGAATGAAAGAAGATAAGAGACAGGGAGGGAAAGAGGAAAGGAATGAAGGAAAGGAAGAAGGGAAGGGGGAAGAAAAAGGAAGAAGGAATAAAGGAAAAAAGAAAGGAAATATTTTTTTTAACTTTTTAAATTTTAATTCATACCTTGTACACTGTTATCTTCTTAGTGGTTATCCATAATATAAGAAGCAGACAGGGTATCCTGTCCAGATGCTATTTGTACAAAATATCTCACTGAGTTAACTTAAAGTAGCTGTACATCTATCCTAACTATTCTGTATATACAAACACAAAATGGTTCCTTAGTTTGTAGCCTTTTTTTTTTGTTTAGTCCTATCAGATATGGGTATTCAATTGGCATCTAAATACTATAGGTGCATGAATTCAACAAAACAATCCAACACAGTTCAACAGTCATCTATAATAGTGGGGTATCTGCAGAAATTATTGACTTGAGCCATTCACAGCTCAGTATATTAACATGGCTTTACTTTTTATACCTCCTTTTTATACTTTTCTGCTGGGTGGTTAAGACCAAGATAAAGCAAGACCTTTATAACAGATAAGGTCAGTCAAGTCCCCTCAGGGTTTATCCTGTAACCCTGTACCGCACTTCGTAGATCCTTTGTCAGTGTCGGCCTGTAGATGAGTCATGGCCATTGGTTGACTAAGTTTCTCTGTGTGGAAGCCTGAGAAAATGTTTTCTCCCACTGTGACTCTCCTTAGGCACACTATACACCATCAATCACATTCCTCTGTGGCTCCATAATCTCCTTGATTAGAAAACTTGGGGCACAACTGAGTTCCATGATGTTACAGTACAGGTTCTCCTATGTCCTGAGTCTTCACTGACCTTGAAAGGCTAAGGCCAAAATGCTGGCTGACCTTGCAGCCTTTCCTTTTCTCCAATTTTTGATCTGCAAGCTTAGATTGTTAACCCTCCAAAAGAGAAGCTGATTATTACCCTGCAACATATGCAGTTCGGTTTATCCACACTATTTGTCTAAATATCAGATATCATAGGCATAACATATAACAGGTATTTTCCATCTAGTATTGAGATATTAAACTCTAAGTCCTTATAGAATACAAAGAAAGAAAAAAAATTTAAAAAATAGGAATGAACACTTACATATATTTACATAGAAATTTAGAAATCTAGCCATATACAGCATTGTAGCAGGACTGTCCTGTGACATTTTTCTGTGTATCTTATTTTTCATTTATTACCCTTAAAAAAACTTTTATTTGAAGACAGTATAGTAATACTTGGTATGTCATGACAAGAAGTATGTATTTAAAGACCAGAATGACAGGCATTCCAAGTGTGACCCTTCTGTTACACATGGCTGAATTCAGTGTAGTTGCATGGTTCACAGGTATCAGAATATATAGTTAGTCAGGGTAAGAATCCTATAAGAAAGGAAATATTTTTTTAAAAAATTTGAAGCAGGTATGGTAGAATATGTGCTCATTTGAAGTACTGAAGCTTTTTATATCTTTTTAATTTCTTTGTATTTTTCAGTACCTTTTAAACATGCCTAAACAGAAGAAGGAGAAAAAAGAAGAGTCTTACAGACAACCCAAGCTGAGGAAGGAGAATTCCTGTATAGAGAAAATAAAATGAACCTGAGCTCAAATGTCTCTTCCATACACTAAATCCAAAATGACAGTTAAAACAAAAACAAAAGTCCTAAAATTATAAACCCAGCCAAGTTATCATGCACTTGTTAAAAAATAGAAAAACATCCTCAGGCACCCTAGGACCACTCAGAGAACATAGGAAACTCTTCCCCTTATTGGGAAAAAAAAAACCTAATGTAATTAAATGAGTGGCGCATCAGAACAAAGAGGTAGGAGTTGTGTCATGAAAAAGGCAGTCAAAGATTAAAATAATAGTAAATATGGGAACAAAATCAAATGCATGTACCTAGAAGGTTTCTTTAAGAGAAATACCAAAAAAGAAAGTATAATAACTTGGCAAAAACAATCTGAATCCTAAACTCAGTAGAAAAAATCAAGAACAGAAGAGAGGGTGGGTAAAAAGCAGCACAGAATAAAATATCATCATGCTAAAGACTTGTTTTATATGGAAAAGGAGCAGGGCAAAGATAACTTTACATTCTTTGATCCTCAGTGAAATATACACTAGGGAAGGGGCCAGCAAGATAGCTCAGCAGACTAAAGCATCTGTTTACACAAGCTTAGGTAAAGCACAGGGACCACAGTTTGATCCCTGGCACCACACGCCACGCCAGCGCCACCACTAGGGTGGGCTGAGCCAACCAGAATCCAAGTGTGGTGGCATACACCTATAATCCCAGCACTGAGGAGGCTGCAAGCAAGAGGGTCAACATGAGTCCAAACTGTTTGGTGAAACACTGCTACAACAAAAGAGAGAGCAAAAGAGGGAGGGAGGGAGGGAAAAAGAGGGAGAGGGAGGAAGAGAGGGAGGGAGGGAGGGAGGGAAGGAAGGAAGGAAGGAAGGAAGACTAGGGAAATTTTTGAAAAAGAGGCAAGTGATATGAAATTTGAAGCACAATGCAAGCCTTACAAAATCACTGAAAAAGAAAACAAAGAAAATTGTCCTATATAGCAAAATACCAAAAGCAAAGTATTAGATGTAACTTACAGCTGCAACTATCATAGGTCACAAGCAAGCGCAAAAAGAGATGAGGAAAATAAACTTCTAATAGTGTAAAATTTAGTGAGCATATTTAGTGATCAAACTGGCCCAATTTTCATAGATGATTAGCATCTAATATAAGCAAGAAAGTACAAAATAGGGGCACTGCTCATAGGACAGGAAGTTGGATCATCCTCAAGGGACCCAGCATGATCAGTTTTGGAAAAAGCAGATAGCTATGCCATGGAAACAACGTAGAGTGGCCACAGTATGCCCACGGACACATGGAATTGCTATGTGGACCACAATTTCATTTCACTATTGCTTGTAACTTTTTATTTTTTAATTCATTATTAACTTTATTGAAAATCAATAATTATATAGCAAATTAAAAATTGTAGGCAAATATTGAAATGTGAAACATATAAGACATAGACAAAGTAAATTTTAGAGAAATATTTCTGAAATTAATACATAATATGAAATTAATAATAGATTGAACATTGTAAAAAATATTTGCAAACTTAAATGAATACAATAATAAAAATTATCTAAAATAAACATAAAGAAGAAAGCATTTACAAATCAGTCATGTAGCAGTTCTAATCAAGAAACTTATATTTATATAACTAGCATTCTCAAAGTAGAATGGGGTAGGCAATAAATAAAGATTTAAAATTTCTGAATTTAGTTAAAATTATAGCTCCACATTTCCAAGAAAAATGAACCTTTTGCGCAAAAAGTATGAATAAAATCATACCAAGATACACAAAGATAAAATTGTCCAAAACTAATTGCAAAGAAAAACATCATTAAAGCATATACAAGAAAAAATATTAGCTATGGAAGAACAAAATTAAATAGAATCTTTTTCCACATTAGGAAGAAAAAAACAACCGCAAATGGGTAAGAAACTAGACTTATGTATTCAAAGGACTGAGAAAAAAACAAGCAAACATACTTTTGAAAATGAAAAGTAAAATATTTTCGTTATGCAAGTTTGAAATATTGTAATACTCCAGATGCAGCATATAGAAAATAACAAAGACTATCATCCAGAAAGCAAGAGAAATTGCTGTATGGTCCTGGATAAAGAATAAAGAGCTCTCAAAATGGTAGTTCTGTAGGACTATGAAAAATATAATTATATTAAACAAACCCATTTAAAAAATCATTGAAGATTTCCACAGAACAGTATAAATCTTATGTCAGGTTAAATATGTATTGTGTGTGTGTGTAAAAGATAAGGAAGAACTAATACAAAGTCAATGGAAAATGAAAATACACTTTTTAAAGTTTATACTACTAGGAGAAAATACCACATTGTATGCTATAAGTCAAGGATACAGTATAAATCATAAAACAAAAATTAAAATTAAACAATATTCAGAAAGTTAATTAATTAAAAATTATATTAAATATTTCAAAATACTATTCAAAATTTAAAATTAAATTGTGAGATCTAAGAGGCCAGAATGCAACGTATAAATCTGTGATCAACTCGGAGCGCTCACACAGCATTTGATATACTAAAATATCAACTAAGAAAAAGTTTTCACGATAGTAAAGAATTACTAAGAATAAGACAACAAAAATACTGGAATGGCAAATATATGAGCGGCTCTTCTAACAGTCTGGGGATGGGATATCGCACAAAGCTCTAGTATGTGGACATACTGGACGTGGATGGTGTCCACGACACTTATTGGTGGCCAGGTGTCACTTGTGGGACTGAGCTACTGCTATTTCCTCAATATCCACCTCGTAGGCCTGGACAGAATCATCACCCATAGGGTGCAGGAGAAGTCCTTTTGTAGCGTATGTTGATAGAAACATTTTGCTATTCAAAACATTTTATTATTCAAAAGAATAATTGAAAGACTGCTACTGTATACCTCTTTTTTTCCTGTGTTTAATTGCTGTGTTTAACTGTTTGCCCTATTTGGAAGGTTCTTCCCATTCTCAGTCATGAAGCTGTGGTCATTTTGATCCCTCTCGAAAATATCTTTTAGTAGTCTGTGTAGCGTTGGCTTTGTCGTCATGAAATTCCTTAGTTGTTCTTTGCCATGGAAGTATTTCTCCTCTCCAATAAACTTGAAAGTTTTTGCAGGGTGTATTAGTCTGTGTTGAAATTTGTTTTCTTGCTTGAAGTACTTGAAGTACTTTGCTCTGTGCTCTTCTTTTGACATGACGGTTTGTGAAGAGAAACCTGTTGTTATTCTGACGGGTTTTTTTCTTTAAATGTGACCTATTCTTCTCTCTAGCAGCTCTTAGCATGCTGTTCCTGTGCTGAATTTCTGGGATCTTGATTATGAAGTACCAGGGCCTGGTTTTAATTGGGTTGATGTTATTTGGAGTTCTATATGCTACCTGAATGTCAGATTGTTTCGGAAGTTTTCTGCGATTACTTCCATTCATATTCTTTTTAATATCATTTGTATTGACTCCTTCTTTCTCATTGATGCCTATTAGTCTCACATTGTTTATTTTTGCATCATCTTGCAGATGTTGAATTATATTTTCCTGCATCTGTTTTTAAGAGATCTTTTCTTACCTTTTCACTAATTGCAATGGTGTCTTCAAGGTCTGATAGTTTATTTTCACTTTCATTCAAATGGTTTTGCCAGCTTGTGATTGAGATTTTAATTTCCTGTTAATCACTTTGAATCTGCTTCATGTGTTGTATTTCTTTCCCATATTGCCAATTCAAAGATTCCATCATATTTCTATTCTCCTCTATTTTTTTTATCAGTGTCTTCTTTAGAAGCACTTGGTACTTCTTTCATTATAGTTTTCATTTCTTTTTTTTACTTCAGAGATTATTTCTGATTTGATTTCCTTTACCTTTCTGCAGTAGTCTCTCTACTTCTGACGCTATTATTTCAGAGATTTCAGATGTGCGATTTCCAGTTTCTTCTCCTGCATGTGTTGTGGGTGGGGTCGGGGACTGAGAATGCATTTTGCTCCTTCTCTTTGTTATTTTATACGTCACTGTCTTCTGACCTTTAGTGTAGAGTTTTTGTGCAGTTGTTACTTTAGCACCAGGTCCAGATCTTGTTCAAACTTGTCCAGGTGGCTGTGGCTTGGGTCTCGCTGCTGTGCTCCCTCCTTCCTGCTGCAGCCCTTGGAAGTGAACCCGCTGTGCCACTCTGGCAAGATGTTCTGCACAAAAATTCTACGTAGTGAACGATGTGGTCACATTTTTCACAGGAAACTACGTGTCCTCTGCGACAGCACGCGCACATCTGCCTGCCCCACGACGCCCTCCTCCTCGCTTCCAACAGCTGTGCGCCTCGGCTCCTCTTGCTCTCTGCAACCTGAAGAAATGAACAAAATATCCCTGCGGTGAAAACCAACGTGGTAGATGAAAGCCTACTTCACAGCTTGGAATTTTATACAAGCTCAAAGCTAAATAACAAATCCTTGGATTTCTTTCCTTTTTAGTGTGATTACTGTCCATTTATCCTAGTTTTTAGTTACTTGATCGTAAGTGACTTTTTTATTTTGCTTACTTCCTGTTTATTCTTTTATGAATTGTTCACGCCAATTTCTTCTTTCTTAACTTTGTGGGGTAGCATTTATTGTCAACCTAAAACTTTCAGATACCTGAAACTAGCAGGCCTGCAGTTGGGGGGCTATTACTTCTGCTGGAGCAGAAGGCCTTGATTTAGCGTGGAGGGCCAGGGAGAACTAGTTTCCAGTGGACATGAGGCCCAGAATTACCTCTGCACCGGTTTCCTGTCTTCTCAGGCTGCCCTGGTAGATGAATATTCGCAGTCAAGATCTCAGCGGGAGAATTCCTCGGATCTTGGATTTCTCCAGGAGGTCTGGCAGTCTGCACCTCTGATGGGCAGGGGACAAAGAGAAAAGGAGGCAGTCTTGCGACGTCCCTGCAGAGGGACAAGCCCGCACTGCTGCTGAACAGGGGACCTAAGCCCGAGGAACCCACGCCTGCCTCTAACAGTGGTCCGCTTGAGGACAGCGTCACTAATCACTCAGAAGAGCAGCACTTTTTAAGCCGCGGAAGCCTCCTTTCTGCTCTGGCGCAGAGACCCCAGAGCCAGCCCGCGCGGAGTCCGGTTCCGGGGGTCCCGCACACCTCCAGACCGAGGCAGCAGTTCGGAGGCCTGTTTCGCTGTGTCTCCACCTTTCCCCACAGGTCTGAACTGTGGAGGCCTCTGCTGAACGTAAGGAGAAAACCAGTAATACCCTGCACGAGTTTCTGATGCAAACGTGATCCCTAGATGTGGCAAAATCTGCGGATGCACCTGCAATCGCGCTTCCGCGCCTCGGCTCCTGGCGACCCGCGGTGCGTCGGAGCGCGCACAGCACGGAACGCTGCGCGCTGTAACTCAGGCAGGCTCGGGCCCCTGGAGAAACCAGGCTGCGCCCGCGCAGGGCGGAGGCACAGGCGGCCCCAGGTCCTCCGCGGCCCCAGGCTGCTCCAGGCAGACCAACCCTGCGCGTGTGTGCGGCCATGAAAACCCTGAATTAGCTGCCAGACAGAGTAAGTGCCCTAAAACCAAGATGCATTTTAAAGCGTTTGTGTTACGAATATTTATTCATAAGTCAAGCCTCATATTCATTCCACTAATGCATTCATCTAGCCCCTGTTTTCCTCTCTTGGAGGTGCTTTACATATCCAAATGAACAAATCGCGATTCACCCCAGGTTCACGGGCTGGCTCTTCCCTCCTGGCCTCTGACACTCTTCCCCAACCAGAGCCAGGAGGCCTGCTCTCTTTGCCCTTCTCAGTCCCCACCCACAGTCCCAGGTGCCCACCCTCACAATTGTCCTCTCATCTCCTTTTGTTTTTCCCCAAAAGATGCTAGGCTGGAAGTAATATTGCTTTGATGTCAAATCTAAGCATTAAAAAATAAAAAACTTTGCCAAGTTATTCTGGCCCCTTGGCTCTAAAGAGAAAGTAATAAAGGAAAAATTGGGGACTGGGGAGTTAAATTGGAGGTCTAAGCACGTGCTGGTAGCACAAGGTCCCCGGTTCGAGTCCCAGTACAGCATGCGGTGCCTGGTGCCATGCTGACCAAAAAAAAACAAGGTATGGTGGCACACGCCTGCAATCCCAGCGCTGGAGAGGCTGAGACAGGAGGATCACTACGAATCTGAGCTGCACAGCGAGCCCCTGTTTAAATAAATAAACTTTAAATTTTTTGTTAAGCCAAAACAGAGTTTTTGTCCAAATTCTTTAAATAGCTCTTTTTCATTGAACAAACTAAATTGAGCAATCTGACTGGTCTAAAAAAAAAAAAAAAAAAAAAAAAAAAAAAAGGTCACCTCTAGGGCTGGGGAGATAGCTCAGTAGAATAAGCGCTTGCCTGGCAAGAAAATCGCCCCTCATCTGTAGCATAACAACCTTATCCCCAGATAAATTCCACCAAACAAGAATCAGGAATCCATCAACCTTGCTCCCTGGCAGAAGGCTGCACTTAGAAAGCCAACACAGGTCAATTCTGCTCTAAGTTTTTCACTACCCTGGAAAAGGAACCTTGTGGTTTATCTCCAAGCCACTGGACAGTAACTATTTCTGTAAACTTTTTATTAATGTGTACAGATTTCAATTCCACAAGTCACATATTTTTAAAAGCTGACCACACTTGTACATCTAAAGCCAATCTGAATTGTAGGATGGCACCAACACTTCAGACACTTTTCTCTTGTCTGCATCCGATCATGAATTCAGCCAAGTGGAGCTGTAATTCTGACTTCTGTTGCTACACATGAGCTTTGGCTGCTTATGAGCTTTATATAAATATAATTATACCATTGTATGTTCTTTCACCCCAGAGTTCAGACTTTATGCCCATGAGATTAGTTATGTCATGGTAGACATCAGTGACTCATTCTTTTTCATTGCTGTATAGTGTTCCATGACAGAAGCATACCACAATATATTAATTACTTCTACAGATGATGGACATTTGGGTTATTTCAAGCTTCAGCAAGAATGAATAACACTGCTAAAAAATCCTAATATGTGTCTTATGGTGCACACATTTATGAAAGACTGGCTGCAGCACAGAATATGCATAGATTCAGCTTTATAAAACACTGCCAGTGTTTTCCAAAGTGATTTTGAGAAATATATGAGAATTTTTGTCTCCCACATCTTCTGTAACACTCAATAATATCCAGCTGTAAAATTATAAACTTTTTCGTAGGTGGTCAGTGACATCTCACTGTGGCGTTATTCTGCATGTCCCTAATAAAAACCGACGTAGATCATCTTCTTCATTTCTTTTGCTGTGGGTGATGGTCTCTTTTTTAGACTGCCATTTACTCTCTAGTCTATTTTTGGACTGCATTTTCTCCTTTTTTATTGATTCATAGGATTGTTTTTTAAAATAAATTTTGGATGCTGGTCTCTTGTCTGATATTTGCAATGTAAATATTCCCTCTGCCCCATGCAAATGTTGCTCTCCACTTTGCACCTCCTTGACGAGAAAAGAAATTTCTTAATTTTAGAGAAGTCAGTTTATCACCCTTCAAGTTTTGGTGTTTTATTTTGTTTTTATAGCCTATTTAAGGAGCCTTTAGCAGCAACACAGCCCCTACCTGACAAGCACAAGATCCTGAGTTCAATTCCCAGCACCAAACAAGAAAGAAACCTTTACACATTCCAAGGTCTTAAATATATTCTCTAGTACTTTAAATATACTATTATCTTCTAGAAAATGTATTTCACATTAAGATCTAGGATCCTCTGATGACTGGCTTTTATGTATGGTCTGAGATAGAGGACAAAGTGGTTTTCTTCATATTCTTTCTTAATTGTTCCATTTATTAAAGGAAAAAATAGTCTTTGGCAGTGTACTGCTGTAGCATCTTTGTCATAAATAAACTAGCCTGGGATACATATAGGACTACCTATTCTGTTCATTTAGTCAATTGGAAACTACCTTAGGGATCCCCTTAAAAAAATACCAGTTGCTATGGCTTTATAAGAAGTTTTGCAATCCAGAATTCAATAACCACCCACATTGGTCTTGTTCAGGATCTCTTCACTATTCTTCACCTTTTGTATGGATGCACAGATTTTAGAATCAACTTCTGAATCTCCTACAATTACTTCAAAACTTTGTGCAACTCAGATGGTTCAGGAAGGCCTGGCACCTGCGGGGCAAGCACGCAGTCACTCGGCGCCATCCTACAACCTTGCCTGCAAGGACTCTGAAGATGCCTTTGGGACCTGCAGCTGGTCTACAAGCCAATTTTTTCCATACTGGACCTTCTAACTTGTGACTATGCTATAGTTCTCCCTTCAGAAGATTTTATATTTTAAGTACAAGCTTTAGATACATTTTGTTACATTTTTCTTTCTTTTCTAGCGCACATTCTTTTAAAATGTTTTAACTTATTGTTTCTGATATTTGTAAATACAATTCAGTATTGAATTGATGCAATTTATGCATCAATTTTGTTGTATACAGTGGCCTTACTAAAGTAGTTCATTCTTTTCTTCTTCCAAATATACAAATCCTGCCAATCACAAAGTATTTCATTTCTTCCTACATGACACTTGTGTCTTTTCCTTCTTCTTTTTGTCCCTTGCGCAGGGTAAAAATTCCTACACACAATGAGTGGCAGTGGCAGTAAAAGGCATCCTCACCCCATTTCTAATATCAAGAGCAAGATTTGTACTGTTTAATCATAAGAATGATGTTTGTTATTACTTGGTTTTTAACATCCTTTTCCATCATGATAATCTATGCCTAATTGGCTAAGGAATTTTTCATGAATTGAAGTTAAATTTTATCAAATGCTCTTTTATAATTGATTGCCGTCATCACATTTGTCTTCTAAACTTTCCTTGACAAGGAGGCTGGTTCTTACAGCTGAAAGAGTGCAAGTTGGACCCCAGCATGTCAAGCTGGAAGGCCAGACCCTTGTGCTACAGATGAGCTCCAGCTGGCAGAGCCACCCCTCACTCAGCAATCACCATGCACGGGTCCAGGTGACACCCACCTTCTGTCACAGCACCCCTGCTGACAAGCCGCGGTGCTGGTCCTTTCTGGCCAAGGTCCCTTGGAAAAAAACACAGCCTTTAGATGAGCATGGTCATCTAGCTTTTTATGCCCAAACCTGATTTTGCATTTATTATTCAGAAACATCTGAGTTAAAACAAAAGAGAGGGATGGCCAAATAGCTCAGCAGATTGAAGCACCTGCTAGCAGGTGCAGGAGCCGGGGTCTGCTGTGCTGGCCCCTCCCCTGGGGCACACTGAGAGAGCAATTGAGACTAGATGGGCGTGGTGGCATGAGCCTGTAATTCCAGTTCTTGGGAGACTGTAAACAGGCGGGTCACTCCGAGTCTGATCCGGTAGTGAGACCCTGACCACCCTGTAGTCCCTTCCCTAAAGTACAACAAGCAAACAAACAAATAAACAAATAAATAAACAAAGCAAAAGGGGGTGAACAAGCAGGGTGGAGAAGGGCCAGTTGCCTCTGCACCTCTATTCATTGCTCTGCTGGGGGTGTAGGTGACCTGAGCAGGCAGTGTAAGCCCCAGAGACTATGGTTCATTTTGCCCTTTCTAACTCTTGGGGGAACTGCACTTGGAAAAGCAAAATCAGAGGCATTATGTAAATATAATGTATAGAAAGGCTTAGTCATTGCATTTTAATTTTTAGCTTAATACCTAAGTATTATCTTTGTTTATAAAAAAAACCATCAAATTATTGTTCATCCTTGAAAAAAAAATTGTTAAAATTTGTGCGAAATCCTACTGTGGCCAGAAAACATGCTGTCCGTGATTTTAAATTTTAACAGTTGCTAATAAGTGCCTGATGGCCTGGCACGTGGTTTTTTTTACATGCACTTGAAAAGAAAAACGTTTGTCTGTACCTTCCTCATGTATGTAGGCACCCAGGTAGGTTTTGCATGCCACGTCATTCACATCGTCACATGCTAATTTTTGTTCTTTGTAAATCAATAACAGAAAAACTATTTGAAAATCACAAAACAATAAAGACAATTAGAAAATTAAGCATTATAATACCATTCAATGTGTACATCAAAGAGATATGAGGAAATGTTAGTGAGGCCGCGATTGGACTAAAGCTAAAACCCTAATGCTTATGCTAGAAGAGGTGAAGCGAAAGTGTAGCGTCTTTTTATGTCCCCCTGGAAGTGATCCTTCTAAGGTCGTGAACTGTCCCTTCCTCTCCCTAAGCAGCCATTGTCACCTGAGGGTATGTGGCAGTGTCTGGAGGCGTCTAGGGTTGTCCCTACCTGAGACAGAGAATGCCACTGGCATCTTGAGTACGGGCCCAAGGATGCCAGTAACTGTCACAGTGCAGGGGCTGTCCCTCCCCCACACAGAAGCCTCTACCCAGAGTCCCAGTAGTGCTAGGCAAAATAAGTGTGTTCCGTTATCATATTTCTTGCTCTCAGATTTCCTTCATCTGGTTGCCTTTAGTTGGTAGTACATGGTATATTGTTTTCTCCCTCAATTTCGAAAAATTGAGTGCATTCCTACACTTTACGGGCCTGGAATATAGCTCAGTGGCATAAGCACCTGCCTGGCAAGTGCAAGGTACTGAGTTCAATCCTGAGTACTGCAAAAATAAACAAATAAATACTATATATATTATATTATATATAATCTCTTCTAAACAGAATGTATCTGTATTTTGTCTTTCATCCAGTCTGATCATCTTTCATTTAATTTGGAGTACTTAGTTCATTTAGATTTCAATGTAAAGACTGACATATTTGGGTTTAAATCTACCAGACTGCTATTTGTTTTTTTTGTGTCACTTGTTCTTTATTCCTCTTTTCTTCTCCTCTTGCCTTCTGTGTGACAATTCTTTTTTAATTGTGTTCGCTCTCTGCTCTAGCTTGTGCTACATGTGCATTATTACATTTTAGTGCTTTTTTAGAGGTTACAGCAAATGTTCTCAGCTTATTATAGTTTACCACATATGAATACTTTTACCACTTCTTAGAAAATACAGAAGCCTTTGAAACCTTAATTTAAACAGTTGATCCACTTTTGATGGTGTTATTATCATACACTCATATTCTACAAATATTTCAAATTGTATACTATTAACATTGTTGCACTTTGCAGGAAATATTGATTTGTATTTTTTATATACTTACCTACTAACCACTTATCATTCTTTCCTGAGTTTTTACACTTCCATTTGAGAGCATTTTCATTCTGCCAGAAAAACTCAGTTTGCTTTTTTTTTTTTTTTTTTTTTTGGTGTTCATCTGCAATAGCTGAATTCCCTAGGCTTTCATGAATTTTCTTTTTTGCTATTGTTCTAATTTTTATTCTTATTAGCACAGCTTTGCAGGATGTATTGATCACACTCCAACGGAGGGAGTCAGTACGTGTTCATAAACTGCCAAGGCTTGCGTCTAGATGTCTTGCCCAAGCCTCCTGTAGTCATAAATGGAGATTCTCAGACATGGCTGGATCTAGAGTGTATGATGCTGGGATTAAGAGTGTGTGGTTACTTAGGGCTGGGGAGATGGCTCAGGGGAGTAAGCGCTTCCCTGGCAAGCGCAAGGGCCTGGGTTCAATCCCCGGTTCCGCCAAAAAAGAAAAAAAAGATGTGTGTAATGGGAGGCCCAGCCTGGGTGTGTGCGCTGCTGCCCTACGGGTGTGTAGCCTTCACGGGACATTAGAGACTAAGGAGAGCTGCTGTCACCACTTGCCCTTGGTGTTTCCTGGCTACTTCGCTGCTTTCTGCCTGCTATAAACTGTTTCTCCTCTGCGATCCCCTATGCCATGTGGCCCTGCTTTCGAGCCAGCTGATCATAGACTGAAAGCGCTACACCGTGCACTACATCAGCCTCTCCTCCTCTAACTCTGGGTATCAAGTATTTTGTCTCAGCAATGGAAAAAGTTCTGAAGACAATAGCACATCTCAACTCCTTTTGCATTTTGTTAAACCTCAAGTACTGATCATGTTCCTGCTTTATAAATATGCTTCTTTTCTTTCTAGGAACTTTTTTATGTATTTAGTACAGCATCTACAGGATCTCACTACACAGATCAGACTCGTAGTGATTCTCCTGCGTTCAGCCTCCCAAGTGCTGGCATTACAGGTGTGTGCCACCACGCCCGGTCTCAGTCGTGTCCCTGCACACCCCAGGGACAGGGATTGACCCCCGGTTCCTGCGTCTGCCTAAGCAGGCACTTTAATCTGCTGAGCTATCTGGCCAGCCCTCTAGGAACTTTCCAGAATGTTTGAACCTTTTTTTTTTAGTTTTATTACAAATGTCTAGGTATAGTTTTCTTTGCATTTAAACCACTAAGACATTCAAAACGTTTGCCTCTGCAGTTGATTTCATATGGCTTTATACAAACTCTGAACCAATGTATCTTCAAATATTGTTTCTGACCAATTTTTCCTCTTTCTCCTTCTGGAACTCCAGTTTGTATGTTCAGGCTCCATTTTTCATATACATTTCATATTTTCCATCCATTTTTCTCTCTGTATATCAACTTAGATGTGTTCTGCTGGCCTCTCTTCCAGTTTAATGTGATCTGTTATTAAAACTCACCTATTGAATAATTTAATTCAGATAGAGTAATTTTAGTTATAGAATCAGATTCATTCTTACAGGTTCTTGCTTGCCAGTGAAATCTTTCATTGGTTCTCTATCTCACTGAACACTTTAATCACTGTTATTTTTACAAAGGCTTGTGTCTGGGAGCCTCAGTACCCAGATCATCGTGGTTCTGGTCAGCTATTTGCCTTTTTTCTCCCTTTGGTTTTATTGCTGGGTAACGGGGGCTAGTCAGCGTCCACTAGTGTGACAAAATACCTAAGAAAACCAACCTAAGGAAGATTCTTTGTCTCATGGTGTCAGAAGTTTAACTCCACTGTCAACTGGTTTAATTGCTGTGGGCATGAAGAGAAACAGAAAGCACTGCCGAAGGGCCTTGTGGGGCAGAGACTCTCAGGGCAGGAGCAGGGGTGGAGGGGAGGAATGCAGTAGGAAGCTGCTGCCTTCTGCTTCGGGGGCTTCCCGGCCCTGCCCTAGAGGGAGGCCACTCTGCCTCCCTAGGTTGCTAGCCCTCACGCCAGGCATCTCTAAAATACCCTGCAGTTACCCCCAAAGACACCCAAAAGTTCCTTCAGGAATCCCTAGGCAATTCCCATGCCAATCAAGCAAATGATCCAGTTGATAGTCACAGGAGGTTTGTTGTTTCAGGGGGTTTTGTTTTCCTTCTTTGTTTTATTTGTGTTCATTTGGTTCTTTTTCCTAGTCTTGTGTCTACTTTTATTGCTGTTTTGTGTTGTGTTTGCTTTTCAAGTGTATAGGAAATCTTCTTTGTGCATTTGGCAAACTAGAAGATCAACCTGACCTGGGCTAGGTGGGCCTACTTCCAGTTTTCTGAGGTTCCTAGCATACAGCCCTCCCTACAAGAGTAGCAGTGGAAACCCTTTACTAGAGCCCCTCTCCTGAACTCCAGCTGAGTCCCCTTAGCATCATTACCCACCCTGTCTTTTTAGCCTCTTCCAACTACATTCTGTTTATCAGCAACTCATTCCACATGGATACTTAGCATGTGATGAACAACTCACAGAGAAACTGCAAGCGGAACACTGAGCTCCAAGCGGTACAGCATCTTCCGCTAGCCTTGTTCCTCCTCCTGTTCCACGATTACTGAAGGAAGCCTTGGCCTGCATATTTGAATGCCAATGATCACCCTGCTGCAAGCCTTCTGTATATATTTTCTGCCCTGTCCCAAAGTCGTCTTGCCCCAGAATGGCAGATCAGCAAGGACTGTAAGGTTAACACCAATGCACTCTCCTTCTCTTAGAGCTGTTGATGTATCCAGTCCTGGCTGTTGCCTTAATTTCCCTTTGAAGCCTGCAAACATATGTTTTATAGTTATTCTTAGCAGGAGGGTTAGTCTGAGACTAGCTACTCCATCTTATTTGAGAGCAGGAGTGGTAATTACTTTTTAATAGGCTACAAGCAATACAAAGTTAAGAACTAATTGGACTCATTAAATTATTTGGTTAATTAGACTAATAACTACCTTGAATTTCCATAGCGCCATGCTTCCAAGAATTTCAAAGCACTTCCATACATTAACAAAAGACCACTACTAATTTCCCTGTTTTAATTTATAAATTTAAAATCGGCAGAAGGAAGAAAGTAACTTATATTCAAAATAGCAGGTACATCAGTATCCAGAAAAATCGAGTAAACACAGACACTGAGCATGCTGATTGCCATAATCATCACACTGATTTGAACTCCCAGGAAGTGGATTCCCCATCAGTGCACCATGATTCCTATTAAGTGTGTCGTCCCCATAGGGCCTGCAGTAGGGGTGCAGAAAGTACACAGCCAATGCTAAGTGCTGGCCTGAGTACTTCACCAAGTGGAGCAAGTGGACTAGGACCAAGACCACTCAACGTTTTTTTAAAACATAATTATAATGAAATAATTTTCCGTATGACTTTACAAGACAATAAATACTATGGTGTAAGTCAGAGCCAGGCTTCCTGTATAAGTAAAATCATAACAGTATTACAAACCATATTCTGTTTATCCTTTTAGGCTTACTGTGGCTGAAGCCTTTGAAGTAATGCTTCACTCCGAAGATTTTCCCATGCCTTCACTCCAAAATTGGCATTAAACCGGAATGCCTCACAAATCTCTAACAAATTCATTCCAGAGAGGCATAGTTAGCTTATAAAAAAACTGCAATTTAAAAAAAAAAATGAATAGGGAGAAAAGTTACTAAATAAGCAAGTTAAGGCCTATAAGCCTTAACTTTAAATCATAGCAAATAGTTACAAATGAAACAGAAAGCACCCAACAGACACCCAATAAATATTTGATGATATTGATTTCTTCCATCCAACAATGACTTTTTAGTGGAGCTTTGATAGTAATTGGGTACCTCGTCTTAATACCTGGACACAAAGGAATTTGAAGTAATCCATCAGAGCATTTCTCTGACATTCTGAATAACAAACACTGCACACTGAGTGAGAACAGGTTGACCTCATAAGATCCCTCACAACCCTGTGACTTGAAAAATTAATAATACATAGAGACCAGCATTTTTGTAGACAATTTCCTCCCAGAATTGATAGTATCTCCCAGGCACTGATTGTATGTCCTACTTTTTCTTGAAAGACTATAAAGAAATATGGTCATTTTACCAACTGGCAAGCAAATAACCTAACAAAGACCACACAACATGGCCACCTTAGCTAGAAAAAATGTCTGCGTGTCTCTATTACCAATTCAATGAGTTATTGGTTTCATTGACTCTCTGCTTACTGTTACTCCTTACGGTTTCCTTCATAGACCAAATCCTAGCTACTAGATTATTTCTAATATACTCGTATAATCTAACTGTACCATTCTTAGTTATGTAAACTGACCACATCTAATATAATCCTTGTATTGCACAACTCACTTCCTATAGTCCACTTAGGAATAAGTAGTGAAGCAAAATAATATAAGCAAGGAACAGGAAGATAAGCAGAGGACCACTCACTCTTGCACGCTCCAAAATAGTTCTCTCTTCTTAAATGCTTCTAGTTCATCACTCGCACAGTGAATTCTAAACAGAATGCGAGTAGTAGGGCATTTAGCACAATAAATGCAATCTAGACCCTGAGGCAGACATTTCGCAGAAGTTTATCAATTCAGACTTTGAGAAACTATTTGAGTATCCTTTGAGTTTATGCAACGAAGAAATCAAATATTTGTCATTTCTTCAATACTATATTTCAAGTGCTCACATTCTGTAGTAAGAGAGGGCCCTGGGGACATGGTATAAGCCAATTCCTACTCTTTTCATCTGTGTCTAAACTCAGCTTTGCCTTTGGTTAACAGTATGCAGTATGCTGAACTTCCTCCACAACCTTGAAACTCTCTCACCAGCCTCAGGATAGCAGTGAAGCGGTGTGTGCAGCAACCAAACCACCAGAAGGAGCAGCTCAAATGTTGCCCAACAGCCAGTCAACACCTGGCACGTGTCTAGTGGCTGGAAAAGCTCGTGTGCCCTCCAGAACAGATGTGGAAGATGGATAAGGTGAACACACGTCCCATATTGGAATGTTGCTTGCTTTGTTTTGGTCTGCTCATGTGAACAGACTGCCACCTCTTTAGATTTCTGCAGCCCTTTTCTACGGGAAGGCTGGCAAAACACACACCACTACCTGCCCCCAGAGGAAGCCTGAAGTACGTGTGAGCTGCGCAGTGGCATCAGATCCCAAAGGCACTGTGAGAGCCCTGCAGAGCTGCTGGCCTCCCCAGGCACCTCGCTGAGAGCTGGACTTCGGGGTGCCTCTGGCTCTTCCTGCATTCAGCATCCTCATTCTCTCAGAACAGGACTTTGCTCTAGACCATGCTATCCACCTCCCTCTCCCTACTTCTCAGGTTGCATTCAGAATCTGAAAATCCAAGAAATATATTCACAGATGTTCCCTTGTTTATTTGTTGACTCTGTGTAATTTGTTTGCCCTAATTTGTTTTTGTCTACCTTGGGACTTCCCTTTTTAATTTCCCTTTCTCTGTTTACCCCTTTTTGTGGAGCAGCGGTCTGTTAAGCTGTGAGAGGCACATGCCAAATTAAAAAAAAAAAAGAAGAAGAAGAAGAAGAAAAAGAAAGAAAGAAACAGCACTGCAGATTGTTTTAAGCATGGGCTGCCCCTTTGGGCCTGAAGGCCTTGCTTGAAGCCTGCACCTGCTCCTCCTCCTGAGACGTGGGGCTCCTGATCTTTATCCCTTGCCTTTAAGCTGCCTGATTCCTATTATCCAAAGTCAAACAGCGTTCTCTACATTCACGCCTCCAGCACTTGGCATGAAATTAATAAGCCTGGCTGATATATTTCCCTGGAAGCCTGCCACTCTTTAACAGTGGTGTTAGATTAAAAATTTTGGCATGGTTAATGAACAGGGAAAAGCTGAAGCCAAAAGTTTCAAGCAGCAATGCAAAGATTTGGGGTTATGAAAAGAATACCAACTCTCCTCATATTTTCTGAATGCCATCCTAATTACAGGGTTAGATAACAAACACAACTAGACAGTCAGTACTAGAAGAAAGGGCATATTCTCAGGCTCTACTTGGACTTAGATTTTATCATCTGTCTTCTCAATCACGTGGCCTTCTATTAGACTGGGTTATCTAAAACAGTAATAATAGCTATTTGAGTTCTAAAAGGGCTTCCCCCTCCCAGGTCACTATTTTTCTCATTAATGGAGTACTGTGAATGAGTTGCATGCCAAAAACTGATCTTCCTGAAGTGAAATTCAATCCAGTGAGAGATGATTTTGATCTTGTTAAAAACCATTGTCTTGCTGCTAGAGTTACAAACTCAACTTGTTCAAGTCTATAGCCACAGTCTCTGAATCACAAAAGCACAGCTTTCCCCACTGTACTCCTTGGAAGAAATGCATGTTCCCTAGATCAATCCCGTGTTCTATATGCCTTTCAAAACACAGTGCCAAGCTATGGAAAATTAAGACTCACCCAGAAGATGCAAAGTTTGGTCAGTCCTCAGGACCCATACCTACAGGAAGAGGGATCCACAGAAGGCCAGACAAAGGCTGTGCACAACCTAGGAAATATTCCACTCCCACTTCCAAGGTCTTCTCAGTGCTGTGTTCTCAGTACCTATCTCTATTTCCAAGGTATTGATGTCACACAACCAATTGCCCAGGAATATATCAGGGCTAGAATGTGGTGAGAAGCAGGAAAGGAAGTAGGGGGAAAAGGAAAGTTAGTGGAAGGGTAAGGATGTTTCACAACCTTGCTATGACCCTTGAAGAATGACTAAGGTTTCGGTGGCCAACAGATACAGGCTACCTCTCTTCAGGGACTCTCGCCTGTGAATCTCAGGGCCTAGCACAGTAGGATGGAAAGAGCTTAGGCTCACTCAACTCAAAGGCAAAGAGCGGAGCAAAGGACACTCAGCTCATCAAATGCAAGATGCATTTTTCATGTGCACAAAGGTACCAGACAACATTGAAGCCAATCTATTTATGATCTATGGATAATAAACATCTGAAAGACAGCTATTTTTAGTTTTTGCTTTCATTTCCCTAATCAATGGAATCGGCATAGGAAAAATCATGTCAAAACAATCAGCTCGCCTCAAGAACTTATTTCCAATTGAAAAATGTACTTGGGAGCCAGCAAGGTAGCTCAGCAGGATAAAGCACCTGCTTAGGCAAGCTTAGGCAAGTGCAGGGATGGCAGTTTGATCCCCAGCACCACATGCCACCCCAGCCACGCCCCCAGGGTGCACTCAGCTGGTGACTAAGTCCAGGCATGGTGACATACACCTGTAATCCCAGCACTGAGGAGGCTGAAAACAGGAGGAAATCAATATGAGTCTGAGCTGCATAATGAGACCCAGTAACAACTAAATACATAAAAAAAGGAAAGAAAAACATACTTGGATGTACATGCCTGGGAATCATGCCATCTCTACTTATAGTGGCTAAGGTGACAGCCACTATGGCACAAATATTCTATCCAATCAGTGGCTTGAACAACAAACATAAGTGGTAAATATCCTTCCCTGGGCTGAAAATAGGAAGTATGACTAACTTCCTTGACTAGAGTTACTGAGGGTGGGGCAAAAAAGGTTTTAAAATCATAGGAGAGTTTCCTCAGGAGATGGGAGCTTGACTCTTGGTAGAGCCAAATCAACTTCATAGTGACCCATTACAATAGGCATCTACTGTACTCATACTTGCAGGATACTTCAAAGCTTTTCCTCAGTATAAAGAAAGGGTAAAGAGACCAAAGCTTCCAGACCACACAGAATGCAGCTGAAAGTTGTCCCAACATGTTCCCTGCCTGCAAGACAAAGAAATTAAATATATTTGCAAATGTCAACTGAATATCAACTGTGTCTCTCTTAATGCCTCTTAAATCAGGTCTGTTTTGGAAACAGCAGTAGGATGACTCATAGATAACTCCTTGGCTCATTGCTTAAGCTTAGATAACAAAGCAACTCAATTTCAAGTGCTCTGGAGTTGCCCTATGGTCCAGAGACTCAGGACATTGTTACCTTTTGCCTGTTTGCATTCACAGTCCTGCTTCTTTGCTCAGTATGCTGCTATTGTACACTTACGTCATTACTGTGTCCCCTGAAAAAAGTAACCTATTTTTAAATATCATTTAGCTCTTCCAGTCCTAAGAGTAAAGGCTGGCTTGCTCTTGTTGCTGCAGTTAAAATCTTTTCTCTCAAACCAAACTTGCTTTCGTCACTACATTCATTTCCAGGGAAGATGGGCATTTGCAATAGATAATCTGTCCCATTCTTTTAAAATTAATTCCAATGTCCCAAAGTACATATTTAATCTTTGATCCAGAATCTTCCAGGAAATATTGTCGGAGGAACAAACATTGGATGTCAAATGCTGGCTTTGTGTCTCCTTAGACAGGATTGTCTCTCTTGTCTCAAAATGAGCTCAGCCAGAATTGATTCTAGCTCTCATCTTTGCCCACAGTTTTCATGTCCTGATCTACTTCAAAGCCTTCCACTAGGCTCCCACTCATCTCTCTACCACTCAGGCACGACTTGCTTATTTCCTTTAACACTCCACGTTCCAACCAAATGCTTATCCGCCACTGAAGCAGCCCAGTTACATGTTTTCATAGCACCTAGTACTTCTTGCTCATGGAACTCATCATCATAGAAATTGTAAAATCATTTCCATAAAGTTTATCAACACTCTATCCTTGAGCCTTGCCTACAGATTGGCATACATAGGTGCCCACCCTAAAGTTAATAAAGAAAATAATGAATGGACCAACGTACTTTCCCGCCCTGTAAATTGCTCACTGACCTGTGTTTAGCCACAATCACAAGTTCTGTCTGTACACACCTTATTTTCCTTCTAAGCACAGCTCAGACCCCAACATCCCCGAATCCACACTTTCTTGATGGCTCTCACATCCTGCAGACTTTTATTCGGCACCTGCTTCTGCTCCAAGGCACTGCTCTTTCCCTTCTCTGACTCTCACGTCCCCTGCTAACATGCTTAGGACCCTTGCTACAACCTCCCTAAGATCAGCCATCATATTTCAGCTCTCTCAGATCCTCCACAGAGAATAAGTACTCAGGAGCAGATCTCACATTCTCCTTTCAAACTTCCCACAAGTTTGCATTTTCCAAGCAGCAGAGAAGTAGTCTCCTGCCAGTATATGCAGCAAAAACCACAACTTAAGCTGGGAATCTAACGCAGGAAGATCTGCCTTAGATTCAAGGCCAGCCTGTGCTACACAGCAAGTTCAAGTCTAGTCTGGCCTACATAATGAGACTGTGTCTCAAAAAACAAACAAACAAAAAAATGCTTAAGTTAATATGCATTAGATAAATATGTAAATGGAATTTTTATGGTCAGATCAATTGCTTTGAAAACAAAACCTTTTCTTCATGATTTTTCACATTCTGAATAGTACAAATTCCCTAGAGCAACTATCTAGAATGAGCAAGAGCATAAGGAGGATTTTAAGTACAAAGTAGATTTTAATGGTTGAAAGGAGAACAGGTTTAAGGTATCTCAAGAATTGGGCAAGATTTCATGTCTCTGCATTGCCCCATTCCCTTGCTAACCTGGGTGGTCCAGCTTATAAATATTCTGCAACAGCTTCCCCCACTGCCCATTCCTGGCAATTACAAACTTCTGATAAATGTCCAGTACGTACAACCAGGAGACGAGCCACAACATTGAGCCCAGGAGAAAGGTGCCACAGAAAGCGTCCCTGAGGGGTCTCAGGTTCAGGAGCAGATAATACTGCATTTGTTTCCTGTTGCTGCTATAATAAATTATCACAAATTTAGTGACATAGGGCAATGTAACTTAGTATCTTAAAGTCCTACGTATAAGAAGTTCAAAGCAGGTCTCACTAGACTTAACTCAATGTTAGCAGGAGTAAGATTCTTCTGGATGCTTCAGGGGAGAGAATCCCTTTCTCTGCCTTCCCCAGCTCCTAGAAGCCAACTGCATGCAAGACAAAGATTCATGGCCCTGTTTTTCCATCTTCAAAGCCAGTCATGTCAGCCCAACTCTTGTCCACACTGCCATCTTTCTGACTTGCTCTTGCCTCTCTCTGCTATTTACAAGAATACTTGTGATCACCACATAGGAAATATAAAGTTCATGTGTTGGTATATAAGTTTTCATCTACCTAGGTCTTAACCATCCAGCAGAAAAGTATAAAAGTATAAAAATGAAGTATACATCGTGAGCCCATAATATTAAGCTGAGCTGTAAATGGATATGGTCAACAATTTCTTTGAATAACTCCCTATGGTTGCAGAATGCTGGACTGTGTTGGATTGTGGTGTCGAGTTCAAGCACATAAGGTAGTTGAATGTCAACAGAGTGCCCACTTTTGACAGGTGTAGACAAAGGAAGGGTTGTAGAAAGAAAAAATCATCATGTGTGTGTATAGACAGTACAGTTGGGATAGATAACGCTGTGCT